>PVIJ01021308.1:0-18812 GCA_004024925.1 Scalopus aquaticus | reverse complement strand
ATACCCTCAAGGTCCACCCATGTGGCTACAAATGGCAGGATTTTGTGGCTCAATACTATTCCATTGTGCATTTATGCTGTATTTTCTTTATTCATTTATCTGTCAACAGACACTTACACATAGTACCATGTCCTGGTACTATGAATAGTACTGCAGTGAATATGGGGGCGTTAAGATCTCTTCAAATTAGTGATTTCATTTCATTCAGATTTATATCCAGAAGTAGAATTGTAGGATCATATTTTAGTTCTATTTTTAATATTTTGAAAAACCTCCACACTGCTTTTCATATTGCTGCACCAATTTGCATTCCCACCAACAGTGCACAAAGATTTGGTTTTCTCTGCATCTTCACCAGCACTCATTCATTATGCCTTGTCTTTTTGATAATAGTCACTCTGATGTGAGGTGATATTTCATGTCCTTGATGGTCATTTGTATGTGTGTTCTTTGAAAATGTCTATTCAGTCTATGGCTATATCACCCTGAATGCACCCCATCTAATCTGAAAATATCTGTTCAGGTCCTCATTTTTTTTTTACCAGATTATTTGTGGCTATTTTTTTTTTTAATATTGAGTTGTATGACTTAGTTAGTAATTGACATATAACATTTTGAATATATTTTAAATATTAACATCTTGTCAGATACACAGTTTGCAAACAGTCTCCCATTTTGTAGGTTGGCTTTTCATTTTGTTGACTGCTCTTGCTGTGCAGAAGCTTTTTAGTTTGATGTAGTCCCCACTTACTGATTTATGCATTTGTTGCTGTGCTTTTGGCGTCATATCCAAAAAAATCCCTGTCAAGAACAATGCCAAAGGGTTCTCCCATAGAAATTTAATGATTCAAGCCCTTAACTTTTAATTCCTTACTCCATTTTGAATTAATTTTTGTGAGTGGGGTAAAATAGGGGTCAAATTTCATTCTTTTGCACGTGAATATCCAGTTTTCCTAGCAGTATTCATTGCACTATCCTTTCCTCATGGAATCTTCTTGGCTATCTTATCAAATAGTTGACTTTATTCCCATATTTTTCCCCCAGAGTCTTCATTCTGTTCCATTGAGCAATGTATCTGCTTTCATGCTAGCACCATGCTGTTTTGATTACTACAGCTTTATAATATAGTCTGAAACTGGGATGTGTGAAGTTTTTTTTCTTAAGATTACTTTGACTATTTGGGATCTTTTGTGGCTCCATATGAATTTTAGGGTCTTTTTTTCTATTTCTATGACAAATGCTATTTTAATTTTGATAGGAATTGTATTCAATCTATAGCTAACTTTGGATAGTATGGACATTTTAACAACAGTAACTCTGTGGGTTAATATTTGAATGAATAAGTGACTGAAATGATGTGGAGAATGCTTTAATGAATAATTTTATGAATATTAGAAACTACTTTTCCTGAAAGCATCCTAAGAAGTGAACATTCTGCTGAGCAGCTCACATTTCAATCCTGATTTAATTCTCACAACTCTATAAAGTAGACATCATTGTCACTCCCATCTTTTATATGAGAAGTAGAGTCTTAGAGGTCTAATAAGTTGCCCAATGTTATAGAGACAGGAATCAAGGAAACAAACATCCAAGTGAATATTTAAATCTGTACCTTTAACCATGACAGTATACCAAAGACCAGACACATATGGACTTATTTTATGCCATAGACAGCTGTTGGTCCCATCCATTCTAAATGAGCACCCACTATGTTGTGGGCACTGTTCTAGACACCAGGAATACATCAAAGAGCAAACAACCACTGCTTCATCATACATAGCTTATGCTTCAGTAGAGAAAACTTGACAATAAACAAATGCATGTACACTTTTATCTAGAAGTAAGTGTTAATAAGAAAACAAGATATGTAAGGGGCTGGAAAGTGCTGAAGTAGTGTGAAGGGGAGCTGTTTTAGACAGGGTAGTCTGGGAAGATTCTTACAAAGGAGGTACAAAGACCTACATCATGAATAGTAGTGTGTGCAAAGATCTGGAAGGTGATATGCTATGCAAATAGAACACCATGTGCAAAGGTCCTGAGGCAGGAATGACATTGCAAGTTCGAACTGTCAAGGCGGTTGGTATTTAAGGGGTGTGAGCAAAGGGGAGAGTGAGAGGGGATACAGTCAGAGAGGGAGACAGATGCCAGATCTTTATCCTGGACTTTGACCATGAAAAAGGGAACAGATTTCATTTTTAGGAGAGAAAGTACATCTGAATTACATTTTAAAATATCACTCTGCTGTGGATTATTCCATCACTCTTGTCTCAAATCAGTGAAACAATTTGATCAGTTAGTGTAAGAATGAAAAATAGTTGTCTTCTTTTGAATGATTCCAGCTGTCATTCTCTTCCTCTCCCTTCCTCCTTGGGAACCCATTTGTAGTTGGCACTGCCACCTGTTGATACCAGCATATTTTCTGGAAGTTATCCATTCTTCCTACACTCTTTTTGTCCCTGGGCACCCTTGACCTGGCTATGCATCCCCAAATCCAACCCAACAGAAAAGGAAAATGACAACTTTCATGTCCAACAATAGGGGATTAGTTAAGCAAATCCATTTACTTTAATGCTTTTGGCCACCAAAAACAATGTAGGGGAGAGGTAATTGCTGATGTTCCAGCAATAATGATGATAGCTGCTAGGACATTTATTATGCAACAGGCTCAGTGTTAATAACTTACACATTTTCCTTCATTAAATCTTCTTGACACAGAGAGATCAATTTCACTTTTGTCCCCAGTTTATAGATGAGGAAATTAAGGTTTAAGCATCTTGCCAAGAGAACTAAATAGTATGTGGTTCAGCAAGAGCAAAATGCAGGTCTATCTGATATCAAAGTTCATGTTTTTAACTGATGCCATCTGCCTCCCTTTGGAATATAATTGTGTTGCCTTGCTAAGAGAAGAAGGCTGGCTATTAAATAATAAGTGCAGCCTGAAGCCCATATTTTTCAATGGCAAAAGGGCATGCAGCTAAATATTAAGAGTTGTTATCTCTGGGTGGCTAATTATGAGAGATTTTTGCATGTGTTTATGATTTTTGTAATTAGAGTTAAACAAAAGCAATAAAAGGTCTCCACGTGTTGTTCTCCCCTACTCAGCCCCTCTCTTCCTCCCCTGTGGTCTCCAGATAGGCTCTGGGGTTCTCTGTGAATATAAAACTAGCCTGGCCTCTTCCCCTGGCCTCCTGGCTTTGCAATTTCAGCACAATTCTCTAGATTGCCTCAAATTTTGCTAGCATTCTAGTTGCTGAGTTAGTTGCAAATTTTCCACCTCCAAAAACAAACGTGTTGTTTCTGAGCTAGAGGCTTAAATAATGCATTTGCAAAAGAGCCAGGTCTCTAACATCTTTTTCCATTTATAGCTTGGTCTTGGTAATGGCCTTGGATCTTGGGATGAGGGCCTGGTGGGTCTTTGGTAATAAGAGGAGCACTTGATCTGCTCCCAGAGGGGATAGAACTGAAAAATAGCTGAGGCCTTGTGCATTGAGGCCATGCTACCAACACTGAAACCTGAAATCCGTCCCCATTCAGGGCATGAGGATTGGTGTTTGCCCCCTGTTCAGAAGTCATTTCAGTGGGAGATAACTTGGACTCTCATGAGTGCACGCATTCATTCATAAAGGCAATATTTATTGAGCGCTGACTCGCTCCAGGATGGTGATTAATGCAGAGAACCTAGCAGTCGGGAGAGTAAAACCCACCCCTGCCTTGGTGGAGTTCACAAAGTAGAGTCTACGGGGAGGACATACACTGGGCAGATGTTCCAATGTTTAAATGTGGCAGAAAGTGGAAATGCAGAATGCAGTGGAGACATGTAAGAGGGAAGCTAGCTGACCCAGAATTCAGGAAAGGCAGCCCAGGAAGTGATGTTTAAGATGAGAATGGAAGGATGCCTAGGAATGAACTAGGTGGAGAAAGAGGAAGAGGAAAGAGCATTTCAGGATAAAGGGTGCTTATAGGAAGTCCTTAAAGCGGGGTGGGGAGGGGAAGCAGAACTCCTGTCCATCTGAAAGAACACGCGAGAGATGTAAAACAGAAAGGAACCCGAGATGGGTGGGAGGGGAAATCTCGACCGAAATGAGAGGCCAGATACTATCTGATGGATGATGAGGAGAAAGCTTATGGAACTGAACTAGAAAAAAAAATTCATTTTTAAATGACATCATTAAGCAAGTCAATTAGAACTGAGAATGGAGTTGCTGCTTGGAACCAAAAATACTCTTGAATCAACACATTGCTTTTTCATTCAAAAAATATTTATGAAGTTATCTGTGTTTAATAGCCACAGCCCTGGGTGTTGAGGCAATGGAGAGCGAAGATCTCCAACTTTATGAGAGAAAGGCAATAGATGAACAAATAACTAAATATCCAGTACCAGAAGAGTTGTGAAGAAGATACAAAGACCACCCCTGGTGGCCTAGGGGTTAAGTCTCAGCCCTCACGTCACCTCTATTGCCTGAGTTCGATCCCCGGCCAGGGAGCTGACCCACATATGGCACAACAGACCTCTCCTGTCTCACCCGCTGCTCCTCTCAGCAGTGTATTTCAGTAGATCCACCTGTTCTGCTCCCCACTCTGTTTCTGGTGAATTCTCTGACCCCCACTCCTCTGGGCTACACCCAAGTTCTTCTATGCAAAAAAAAAAAAAAAAGTGAAAAAAAAAGAAGAAGAAATACAAAGGATAGTAAAGAGTATAGCCAGGGAGGTGGGCGAGGCCACGCTTTCCCCAGTAGGTCATCAGGGAAGTCCTCTGGGAGTTGACATTGGATCAGGGAACTGTAGAAAGGGAGATCGCACCCCAGACCTCTGAATCACCAGAGCTTCTGATGTGTTCTCCCCTCCGTGGACTTTTTGATGGTCACAGAGGGTTGGGGGTGGGGGGAAGGCAGAAGGGCTTTTTGAACAGTAGGACAATTGCTACACTGCCAATCAGTTGGATCCATGACCTTGAACCTTTAACCTCTTTGACCTTGAATATTTGAATCTACGTGATGTCCAGCTACACAGTTCATATCCAATACTGAGTCAAACCCCAATGCTTATTTAACAGTTGCTTTAACTTCATCTCTTGATCACTAGCTACTCTACTGGCTGCATGTTCTTATTGACCTTTTTATTTAAAAACAGAGATGAGCCTGATCAAACACACAGCGGCACCAGCACTGCCGCCCAAGCGCATGATAACAATGTATTGCTGAGATGGAAATCTCCTGATGATATAACAGCATCTATTAGGAAGCTAGTCCAGGGCTTTGCTCATTAATCAGAGCCTCCTGATAAAGTCGGCCGCTGCCAGAGTAGAGGTGTCTTCTTTTTTCTTTTACAGCATCGTTGTCTGTATCGATCTCTACTACTATTATTATCAAAATACACTCTTTCAAAGTCACTTCCTTTAGCTCCGCCTCACCCACCTTGCCCAGTAACCTTGCATTCAGAGAGGCAGTGCCTAGTAGTGGGTGAGACCAAAGGTTTGATATCTGATGTCCTGTGTTTGGATCATACCTCTGCACCTCAAGGGGACCTCCCTGAACCTCAGTATCTCTGTTGGAAACAGTTCCCAACATGTAGCTCATAAAAATGGCTTTGGGAGTTAGAATTTGGGTCTGTGGGCTTCACCAGCAGAGATTCTAACCCAGCAGGTGAGGGATAGTTATTTCTTTTTTTTTTTTAAGATTGGTTTGTTTATGCATACAAGAGCTGGGGTGTAGGCCAGAGGTGTGTGTGGCGGGGGGAGTGTGATAGGATTCACCAGAAGCAGAGTGGGGAGCAGAACAGGCAGATCAACTAAAACCCACTGCTGAGGGGAGCAGTGGGCGAGTCAGGAGAGGTCTGCTGTGCCATGTGGGAAGCTCCCTGGCTGGGGATCGAACTCATGCTGCAGTGGCTGCAGATAGCTTTATAGTGCTGAGACTTAACCCCTTGCACCACCAGGGTGGCCCCGGGATAGTTATTTCCAGATGATTTTGTGTAAAGAGTTTCTTAAGACACACTTGGAGAAACATTATCTTCCATTGCCGTTTTGCTGACATTTTCCCCTACTGTTTCCTCAGCCTGGATTGTGCTGAGTCTAGACAGCCTGGAGCCATGTCAAATATCTCATCTTCTATAACGCCTTTTGCAATTTCTTCAGCTTTGAAAGCATTTCTCTTTCTTCTGAATGCCCACATCCTTATACTTCTCCTATATGGTATCTTTTACTGGAGGTTATAAACAAAACATTATAGACTCAATGTTACCCTCTGGAACCATGAAAGTAATGCAGATGAGACATAAATTCTTCATTGTAGTATATTACCTGCATGGTAATGCAGATGATACATGGCGCCACCATAGGCAGGCAGCGTGCTTTATAGATGTCTTCTTCATCCATTCACCTACACTGTGAGCATTTACTCTGTGCCAGCGCTGTGCTAGCTCCTAAGATACAGCAGGAAGGAAGACTGACAGGAACTCGAAGCACAGAAGTGGAATCTATTTGTTTCGCCTTCCTTTGGCTCCTAAACCCCACAGTAATCCAGTCACCCCAAAACTCAATGACAAACACATTCTTGGAGCATGCAGGCTACATACAGGCTGCCTCTACATCTGCACCATCCAACTTGTGCCTGCAGCGAATGGTCAAACATTCTCTCCTTGAAATTGAGTTCAATCTCTCTGGGTTTTTGTCTTTTAGCAGCCAAACCATTTCCATTCCCCTGGGTTTGTGCACTTGTCACATTTGCAGCAGCTGGGCTAACATCTTTGGGTGTTTGCCATATATTCATCTCTTCTAGCTAATTTCCTTTGGATGTGAGTGCTTTTTGAAAATTCAATTTCTGAAAGAGGAAGCATTGTGGATTTCACAATATAGAGACTTCTATCCTTCTATTCATCATTTAATAAGAATTGATTTCACACCTACCCATGCAGTAGGCCCTGTGCTGGCGCTTAAGACTCTTCCCTACAGGTGCTCGAGAAAGCTTGGTGGAATTGGTGTTTTACTGGCAACCACTGTCCTTCTCTGGCTTTGGGCGTTTTCTCTGTCTTTACTAGGCAGTGGGTATGTGAGTGTGGTTGATCCAGTCATTTCTGTCATCCCAGTTTGTGGTTACGGTGCATTGACCGGCTTCCATGCAGAGCCCTTAAGAACATTCGAGCCCTATTATCTTCAATGCACAAGGACGTGTTGTGTTAAAACCAAAATACTGATGGGCCAACATGGGAAGAAAGAAATGCAGAGTTTGACAATGACAATAAAACTCCCATCAATCACATCAGCACGCCTCGGAGCAACTGACTAATATCTGAACTGTGAGACTGCACTTTCTCTGACTTCCCGTCAATGGGAAATGTTTGTGCATGGCAAATTACTCGTTGATACAAACACCGAGAGACAAGAGAGAAGGCACAGAACAAGGACATAGAAACATGCTGTCAATCTGCCCAAGTGTGCTAATTACATTCAAACCTGTAGTGGATTCCAGATATATGTTGTGTCCATATCCATTCCTCATCCTATTTGGAACATGCTCCAGTCAATCGACACTGTATTTGAATGAAGCAATGGGATAGGTGCAGTATCATTGTGTCAATGATGGCATCATTATCACTGTCATCATTATCATTGTCATTACAAAAAACATTTGTGTAGGCCTATTGTGTGCCCTAAAGACTCTATCTATCTATCTACCTATCGATCTATCATTTAATCAATCAATTGATCATTCTGTCTCTCCATCCATCCACCCATCCATCCATCCATCCACCACCTATCGTCTGTCTGTCTATTATGTATCATCTCTCCAATTCCTTATAACCACTCTATAGGAAAGGTATTATTATTATCCCCATATCATAGATGAAGAAACTAAAAGAAAAAAGATGATAAGTTATTTTCCCAAGTAAGTGACAGGGCTGAGATTTGAGCCCAGTTTATTCTTGAGGCAGCTAAACTGTCAGTTGGATCACTGCTCATCAGAAAATCACAAGTTGATAAACTTAAGGGCCATTTGCTTCAGTCACCTGAGTTGGTGAGACCCTAGCTGATAGTTAGTTGATGCAGGTACCTTGGTCTGAACCGAAATGAGGATGAGGTCCCTTTTTTTTTAAAGATTTTATTTTTATTTATTTATGCATACAAGAACTGGGGTATAGTCCAGAGGTGCAGGAAGTGAGAGGATTCATCAGAGACAGAGTGGGGAGCAGAACAGGCACATCTACTGAAATACACTACTGAGGGGAGCAGTGGGCGAGACAGGAGAGGTCTGCTGCGCCATGTGGGTCAGCTCTCTGGTCAGGAATCAAACTCATGCCACGGTGGCTGGTGATAGCTTGATAGAGCTGAGACTTAACCCCTTTGGCCACCAGGGAGGCCTGAGATCCTGTCTTAATGCTTGGTTCTAAGCAGCTGAAGGAATCTGACTCATGGGTTCACATTTCCATAAGTGCTTAGACTCAGCCAACACTGATGCAAGCAAGACACAATCCATGCCTTTGAGAAGCTCATAATCTGGCAGCAGAGGAGGATAGAAATATTTAGAACCTGGAAGCACAGGTCTGTGGGGGCCAGAGGAGGAACCCTGAACCTATTATTGGCAAGATTAGTAAAATTTCTATTCTGAGGATGATCTTACTCAGAGAACAGGTTGGATGCCTGTCTTCTTGCATTTATTAATTGCCTCTTTTTATAAAGCAGCCAGGGAAACCTTCAGAACTAGAAAGAACAGAAATAATCAGTATGACTTTTTTTCCCCAACTAACCCCTTTCTTTTCTTTTTTTTTTTAAAGATTTATTTATTTACACATACAAGCTGGGGTACAGACCAGAGGCGTGGGGCGGCAAGAGGGTTCACCAGAGAGACAGAGTGGGGAGCAGAACAGGCAGATCAGAAATACACTGCTGAGGGGAGCAGCAGGCAAGGCAGGAGAGGTCTGCGGCACCATGTGGGACTCTCCCCGGCTGGGCGTTGAACTTGCATCGTGGGCTGCTGACAGCTCCACAGTGCAGCGCTCAACCACTGCGCCACCAGGGAGGCCCAACCTCTTTATTTTCTACTCAATGTACCATTAAGAAATAATCAATTATTACCCCATTGGTTTCTCAACTCTTTGCTCACAAAGCTCTCTCCTTAAATGATTTCAAAGGTCTATGTAAAATGAAAGCACTTTCACCTCCCCTTTCCTGCGTTGGTCTTAGCAAAATAGGACAGACAAGGTTCATTCTGATCAAGTTCCTTACCTCAACCTGGTCTCTTCTCTGCTGCTTCCTCAGTGGGGGTAAACTGCCCTCCACCTTGCACCCAGGATGATCAATGTAATGACATCAATCACCATATTTTCTTTCTGTTTGGGCAAGGAGGGGAGGCTTCCTATTTATTGTAATAGAAATAACTAACAGCATGTAATTTTTTTGCAACCTACTGCAAGTTGAATTAAAGGCTCAAGGTTTTGTTTCTTCTTCTTTTGTAACTCATAGAAATTATCTCATAGAATGGCCCGAGTTGCTATAACTTCCCAGTGACAATTTGTTCAACTCTGTATTTGAAGCAACGACATAGAAAATGACCAGGAGTTTTCCACTGCTGAAATGAGACTATCCAAAGTTCACCTGATACAAATTCTTGAACAAATTCTAGAAGAAGTGGACTTCTAAGCTGAGATCTGAAGGATAGGGTAGGAGAGAGTGAGAAGAGAGAATGTCCCCCTAGGCATTATGTGTGTGCACAAACCTCGTGAGAGGAGCTACCCAGTGTTCCCCAAAGTTTGTAATGATAGGTGGAAAGTACAGTGCAAGAAGGGGAAAATAAGGAAACAGAGTTGGGGGGGGGTACTCCATAAAATGGAAAAAAAAACTTGTAATCATGATTCTGGTAAGGGTTACAGAATGAAGGTGGACTGGAGAAGGAAAAGTTTCTGCTTTAAAGGAAAAATTTCTGTTTAGGGAAAATCTTCAACCATTGCTTCTTACATGTTCAAATGCCCATTTTGATATCAGTTTGTGATTGATCCCTGTATATCAAAGAGAGTCCTATCTCAGGTACTCTCTTCCATCCTGATATTGCCATGGAAATACTAACAAATGCAATTTATCTACAACTCCAAGTCTTTTGCATCACAGGTGACATTTCTGTTTTCCTCACTGGCATCATTATGTAAACTAACCCAGTCTGCTTGTGTTGTTGTTGTTATTATTATTATTATCATCATTTTTGGCCCATAACCTTTCTAGGCACTCCCTCTTTCATTCTCCCATGGAATCCATCTTGTTTGTCCTCTGCGAGAGGCATTTTCTGAAAAAGCCTTTAAGTTGTAGTGATATATTAGGGGTTTATGTAAACTCTCAAACCACCATTGTATGACTTCCTTCACCTTGTCTAGACAAGCAGAAAGAGTCTCTTATACTTTAGATTCCCAGGGAGTGGGAGAAATGTCCATCACCAAGAGGGAGGAGGTCATATCTTTTCTACAATCTCATGAAAAGAAGAAAGAAAGATTGCGAAAGGGACAACCTGCCATCTTGGTCCAGCGTCACCTTCGCCCCAGTCACATGTTGTTGGTTTGGCCCAGATCAACCTCTGCTCTTTGATGATGGAATGAGGGAAGGGAAGACTGTGAGTGAATATAACTAAACAAATATACTTCCACTCTTGGTTCTTTCCCCTATTAATATTTCTTACCAACCAAGTATATTGCAGTCGCCCTGAGGAGGAGTAGCCAGCGCGGTCAGTTGTGCCTGGAGTGGGATAAGAGAAGCCCTGTGCCCCATGCTCAGGAGGCTTTGGTAGGGCAATGACTTATTTCTCCAGTGGCCCTAGAGTGCCTGAATGCTTTGAATTCTTCTAGAAGGTGCCATGGTCTGAGATCTTGGGGAGGACTTTTCAGATTAACCAAGGATCTTACAAGATGCTATAGATCCAAAAACACAAAAACAAACACAAAACCCACAACCACAGTTGTGGGGACACAATTCATTAAGTCATTTCCAAGGTCAGGGGACGGGAATTTTGTGCTAAAAAGATGTGGTCATAGCAAGCCACAGCCTATCTGGACTGTGTATCAGTTAGTTTCGCTGTGTAACAAACCACCTCAGAGATCAGTGACTTCAAACAGTAAACACTGACTGTTCTCACTAGTCTGTGGATCGGCTGGGCAGTTCTACTAATCTGGGACAAGATGGGTTGATAACAGCTATGTCACTCACAAATCTGTGCTCAGGTTGTGATTGCTGGAGGCTTGCTAGTTTGGATCGCCTCACTGACACACCTAGAAGTTAGCTGGTTATTGGATGGGGTGACTGATGGGTAGTGACTAGGTTCAGGTATCTTTACTCATCCGGTAGAGTAACCCAAGCTGGTTATGAGAAAGTGGTCATATGGGGTGGGGGAGGAGGGAGCCGGAGGGAGGGAAGGGAAAGGGCACAAAATGGAATAGAAAAGAACACAAGGGACCATGGAGATGGATCACGGGTGAATTGGTGGTGGGCTACCCAAGGGGAATACAAAATGTAAAAGACATAAATAACAATAAAAATATATATTATTAAAAAAAAAAGAAAGTGGTCATATGCAAGACTCTTGAGCCCTAACTTTGGAGCTGACACATTTTACTTCTGCTGCCTTCGGTTTGCCAAAGCAAGTAGTATGACCTGCCCATATCAAGGGCCTGGAAGAATCTCTAACTCTTGATGAGAGAAATTGCAAAATCATATTGCAAGGAGCATGGATACAGGGAGAGGTGAAGCGTCATGGATGATTCTGTAACTGATCTCCCACAGACCTCAAGGAAGCAAAAGGTTTCTTGAGAGACATAAAAGCTGTGAAGTGAATTTCATAACCTATGTAACTGACCTCATGAATTTTTGACAGATTTATCACATTTCTGAAAGTTACAAGAGAATTTTTTTTCACCTCTTGGAAGGCAGAGTGGGAGGTCAGAGCACATCCTCTCTCCCCATCAGCTTCTACCTTCCAAGTCTATGATGAAGCCCACCCCCAGCTCCAGTCACCTTTAATCCTCTATTAACTATATTTGTGTTTGAGGAGTCAATGGGATGAAGTCGACCAGATGGAAGGAAGATGCCAGGATGTGTATAAGGGAGCAGAGGAACAACCCAGATTCTTGCTCTGCTTCCTGACTCTGCCAGCTGCTCGCGCCCCCTCCAGATGGATGAGTCAGAAACTTTCCAGAAAGCTCAGCTCAGGCCTGGCACGGCCACGCAGGTATTTAATATGGGAAAATTTTAATCACGTTTGTTTTCCCATGTTTCGTCCTAACGACAAATCATTTTTAATGGGAGACTAGGGGGTGGAAAAAAAAGATGTAGCAAATCTTGGCTGACGGTTTTATCACCAGTCTCAGATCTCTAGTCCCAGGGCTGAATTTGCCACCAACTGCAAATCATCCTGAACGAGTGAGATGCACAGGAAGTGGAAAAAGGAACCAATCTAAGGTTCTTCTGGAAGGGCAGCCATGCTCTTAGCTCCCATTTTGTCCAGCTCCTCCCCGCTCCAGTGAGAATTTGGAGGTGTCTACTGTGTTCCTGTTGTCTCCATATTTCAGTCTTCTCCATAACTCCACAGGGTAGGAAATCTCTCTCCCTTTTTGGCAATGTAAGGATATTGACACTCTCAAGTCCCCAGTGACTTGTGAAAAATTCACCTCCCTCCTAAGTCAGACAGCAGGGGCTTCAATCCAGGTCTGCCTTGAGAGCCTGTGTTCTTCATGGTGGCACTGTGCTTCCTCCCTACAAATAATTTAAAAAAAAAACTGTAACTTTGCAATATATTTTTCATCATAGTTATAATTTTCCAAGCTTTGAGTGATCCAAAATTGATTTCCCTACCAGGAGTCTATTTTTGTAAGTATGCTTCCACATACAGTGAAACTCACTTCAGCATGTATCCGCGTGCTATTCAAAGTCCCATGTATAGAGCTTGCTAGAGCCAAGCCTACACCCAGGTCTTGTGCCAGCAAGTGCAGGTTTCCTCAATTGTCATGTACATACCGTGGTTCTTTACCTCCCCCATGTAAGGCAGGCCATTATAAACCCTTGCTTGGATAAGACCTCATCTAGATCATCTGATGTGTGTTGATTTTTGTGGTAGAAAGACCATTGGTTTCAGAATTCCAAGAATCTGCTTTCTAAGATGGGATCATGGTAGTAGATCATGCAACTTTTTATCTTATTTTTCAATTATATTTACCTTTTGAATTTCACAAATAACACTTGGTTATATCTGGAGTATCTTTTTTTTTAAGATTTATTTTTTATTTATACATACAAGCTGGGGTACAGGCCAGAGGCGTGGGGCCGCGAGAGGGTTCACCAGAGACAGAGCGGGTAGCAGAACAGGCAGATCAGAAATACACTGCTGAGGGGAGCAGCGGGCAAGGCAGGAGAGGTCTGCCGCACCATGTGGGATTCTCCCTGGCTGGGCGTCAAACTTGCGTCGCCGCTGCCGACAGCTCCACAGCGCAGCGCTTAACCGCTGCACCACCAGGGAGGCCCTATATCTGGAGTATCTTAAAGCAATTTCAAGATAGATCATTTCTCTCAAAAATACTTTAATGAATATCTTCAACTGATGAAGACTTTTGGAAAAATATATTCACAACCATAGGGCTTATTTTATCCTTTGTTTATTTGTCTGTAAAATGGCATGAAAAGCCCAGAAAGTTCATTAAAGGGAAATTAAGGAGAAATCACAGTCAAAGATGTAATTGAAGAGTCAGGAGATATTTCTACAGACCTTAAAGGGTAGAAAAGTTTCAAACCAAGGGCATGTGGTCAAGAGCATTGAATGTTACCAAGGGTCAAGGAGAGTGAAGGCTGAAAATTCACCATTGAACTTGGCATGAGGTGGTCCCTGGGGTTCTGTAGAGCTATTTCAGTGGATTTATAAGGAAGTCAGATGGTAAAGGAAGTAAAGGGTGAAGAACTAGAAACAGTAGGTAGACTAGATTTTATGGACGTTTGACTGAATAGTACAATCTTGGGGGAAGCCAGGATTGGATGAAACTGCTTTTTAGGATGAGGATGTATGAATTCTTCTCCTTCTGTTTCTTCAGCTCCTGTTGTTCTAGTTAAGAGGTTGAGCTTGAATAAATAAGAGATAGAAAAGACAATTGATAAAACAGGATTTGCTGAAGTAGGAAGAGTTGGTCTCAAAAGCAGTAATTGATTATAAGGGGAGAAGTTGGCATTAAGAAGGTGGAGTTATTTAATCATCTGACACATTTATTGAACTCTGTCTATGTGCCACTGTGCAGGGACCTGGGGATTATAGTGAGAAACAAGACCTGAGCTCTTTAGGTTTCCAGTCTATTAGTTGCTAAGTGTCAACTAAGTAGGTAACTATGGTGCTGTCATACATGGTTTCTAGGTCAGCTGTTTATAGAGAGTCAGAGAGGGATTCTTAAAAGAAAAGATTTGGACTGAGACTCAAAGACTGAGTACAAGTAAACTGGGTGAGAGGGATGAGGAATGAGTGTTCTTGGCTGAAGGAATGATGTGTGTAAAGGTGTGAATGCCAGAGTAAATGTGGTCTACCTTCCAGCTTCCAGGGAACAGACACAGGTAAAGATGGGTAAAGATGCAGGTAAGTTTGGAAGAGGGCTTTATAATTGTATATATTGTATATGATGTGTAGGAGGTTGGGAGAACTAATGGAGGTGACAGAGGAATAGTGAGTAAGGGCTGTAAGAATGGAGATGAGATGAGCCATTTATTATGTTTGAAGAAAACCCTTAAAAAGTAGGTCCTCTCTTCACCTCCTCTAGCCACATTTAGCCCAAGTTATTCTCCCCTTTTCCTAGACCACAGAAATAGTCCTCTCATTGATCCCTGACCATATCAATTCTTGCTTCTTCCATTGCCTTCTCTACGCACCAGTCTTTAAATAGATCACATAATTGCTCTACGTAAAACCCTCTGCTAGCTTGTCATCGCATAGAGAAAAAAATCTAGTCTCAATCACATCCTACGAAGTCTTGTGTGATTTCTCTGCACAACTCCCCAGAGTTCATCTTGAGTCTCTTTCTCTTTCTGCTCCAGCCATTCTGCCCCTTTTCAGCTCTTCCTCACATCTACCATGCTTCCGCTTGCCTCCCAGCCCTTGCCTATCTGGCCTCCTGTAGCTGGGTCACTCTTGTGTCTGTCCTATCTCCCAAACTGCCTCTACCGTCACCCTAGTTAGCCCCAAATCATTTACTCTTTAGACCTTCCCTCAATCATCACCACCTCTAGGAAGCTCTCCCTGACTTCACAGAATAGGTCACATCTTCTTCTTTATGCACTTAAGATATCATAAACCTTTTCTTTGTGAGCACTTAACATACAGGAAGATTTACTTTTAGTTGCCTAATTATTTGACCGACACACCTCTCAACCACTACTGAACACTCCATGAGAGTGGAAGTGGTATGTTTTTTCCTCCTTGCCATTATGTTCCCAGCATTCAGCACAGGGTCTGACACACAGCAGGCATCGAAATGCTAAATGAATGAATGAACAAACGAAAACATGGATATTTGTACTCCTTGGAAAACCATTCACCCTGAAATTCTTATAGAACTGTTGATTCAATCCTGTTCCATACATATGATGGTTTTCATCTCTTTGTACAAATATATCAACTCCTTGTATGCCCATGCATGTATGTCGGGGTGTGCACCCCCCACCCCAGTAAAAACATCATTTAGACAAGAAACAGCAGACACGCTCTCATCAAATCCACGCCTGCGACCAGGAGGTGAAGCAGCCCTTGTTACTTTAGCACACATGTTTATTGATGATGCAGATTAAACTTTAATCATATTGCACAGTTTCAATTTCCAATTGAAATTGAAAGTCTGAGCCACGTATGGGTTTTTATTACCTTCCACTTACGCTGCTGATGGAAGTGATCGGAGGGGAGCCATCTTCTTGGGCCTCAGGTGGGGTGGCTGGGCTGTAAATCAAGTTAATACTGCAATGTAGTGGAGGTGGTAGTGCATGATAGGAGATGAAAAGGGTTGGGAGCAATTTAGTGAGTGTGGGGCTCAACGTTGGGGCATGATGGTATGTGGGGGGCTCCAAAGTGGAAAGAGGACTTCATGCCTCCAGTTATCCATTTGGTATGTGCGGTGACAGGTGTTTTTATAAGCAAAGGAAAACCCCATTCAACCATGCTTTCCAAAACAGCTACGGGCGCAAAAGTTCCTTCCTCTAGACGAAGATTGCTGCCGTTGCACACGTTTTAACATGTGACTCCCTCTGGACAGCAGATGCTTCTGAAGAGGGTGGCAATTGATGCTGATCTCATATTAGACTGGAAGGAATTTTTGCAAATGTATTTAGTAATATTGTCACAATACCTGTTGCTCAAAATGTCAGTATCCTTGTCTTCACCAACACAGGGTATCAGTGCCGGAGGTTTGTGGCTGAGCTTTTATATTCTCCTGGAAAGATGGTTTATCTGTTTGGGATTGATGGCAGCATCTGCGACGTTGTCTTAGGTATCAGACTGATACTGGACAAGAAATGAAAATTAAGTAAGTCTTCCTGACCCAGTAGGAGAATAATAGTGATAAGTAGCAATTATTTAGCACTTATGGTATGCCTTTCTTTGCACTGAGTACTTACCTTGTTTCCAAAAGCATATGGATGTAGGTGCTGTGACTGATCAATGTGTGAAGCACCGTTCAGCACGTGGCACATGCTAAGTACATGATATGCATTAGTTAGATGTTCTTGTGATTGTCATTGCATTGACACTGGGGACAGTGAAAGTCCAGAGAGGTGAAATGACTTGGCCAAGGTCACAGAGCTAGGAAGTGGCTCAGGTGTAATTTGACATCAAAATGTTTGATCTCAAGGGACCTCCCTGGTGGCTCGGGGTTAAAGTCTCAACGCTATGAAGCTATCACCAGCCACTGTGACCCCAGCCAGGGAGCTTCCCACATGGCACAGCAAACCTCTCCTGTCTCGCCTGCTGCTCCCCTCAGCAGTGTACTTCGGTCAATCTGCCTGTTCTGCTCCGCACTCTGTCTCTGGTGAATCCTCTCACCCCCCTCACCTCTGGCCTACACCCCAGTTCTTGTATGCATAAAAGATAAAAATAAATCTTAAAAGATAAACACATGCAATTTGCAGCGACATGGATGGAATTAGAGGGGATCATACTCAGTGAAACAAGCCAGAAAGAAAGAGAAAAATATCGAATGGTTTCACTTATAACAGGACTATAGGGAGGCCGGGTGGGAGAGAGACACTCAGTGGGGGGGGGGGCTGGGGGGGGGCGGAGGGAGGGAAGGAAAAGGGCACAAAATGGAGTAGAAAAGAACACAAGGGACCATGGAGATGGATCACGGGTGAATTGGTGGTGGGCTACCCAAGGGGAATACAAAATGTAAAAGACATAAATAACAATAAAAATATATATTTATAAAAAAAAATCTTAAAAAAAAAAGTTTGACTTCAGTGCCTGGACCTCTAATCACAGCACACTGATGTCCCCTCACCTAGAAATCTCTCTGAAGAATAGCTATGTGAAAAAAAACCCACCTGTGTCAGAGGGGCAAGACTGAATGGATGAGTACAGTGTGGGTGCAGATTGAAGAATTTCAGAGCTCATGAGAAATTGGAGATTTGGGTGAATAACTGGCTGGATCAGTGACCTGATCATCATTTATAAGCTGCCCACTTTCAGTAGGTTTCTGGGATGCAAGAACTAAAGGAGGCAGACAGTCTTTAGAGATCTTGGTCTGTAAGGAAATCCACTGATTCTATGACTTCATCAGGCACCTCCGGCCACTCCACAGCAAAGCCTTGGTTTGCTCAGATCCCTGCCCTAGGATGTACATGAGTGTGGCAGCCTGGCCTCCTGCCACAGCCCTTTCCCTTGTGTAGCTTTGTTTTTGCTCAGCTGCGTAAAAAACACTGGGGGGGAAGATACCTGAATTCCATCTCGTGCATCTTTAAAGACCCTGGCTCTCTCCCTTCACCTAAGACAAATGCTTAATAATTCAGTGCTGGAAAATGCCTGTGCCACTAACCGACAGAGGAGGGAAGCAGGAGGGGAAAGCTGAGCTAAACAATCTAAAGTCCCAACAGGATAGCAGAAAGTGATAGCTCTGTGGTCTGTGTGAGAAGATCTTAGTGCCCACAGTGTGCTGGGTATGTCCCTAGATGCGTCAGATACAGTATCCCCACTGTCTTTCAAGGGAGATGGAAGAATCCCCATTTTACAGAAGAAGAAGCAGGTTGAGACACCCACCCAGAGTCACACAGTGAGAATCTCTGGATCAGATATGTGCGTCTGATTCCAGAAGCCTGCTCTTTCAGCTGCAACATTGCCTCTCCTTTTATTATTAATTTTAATTTCCCTCACCTTTTGAATAAATAATATCTGCAAATGTCACAAAATCCAAAGGTGCAGCAGTGTCCAGAGCAAAATCTCCTTCCCACCTCTATTTCCTGTTTCCCAAAGTTTGACAGTGAATATCCCCTGGAGAAGGAGGGAGAGCTCTTGGGACCTAGTCCTTATGGAGTTTCCAAGTAAGTTAAGTTGCCAGGAAAAGCACCCCAGAGGCAGACTTACTGGGCAAAGTTGACAGTGTGATGGGTTAATCAAGCTGGAAGCAAAAGCTTTGGGTGAAAAGCCAGATTATTTCTGGATATTGGAGAGAGGAAATCATGGATGACTGCATGGATGAGATGCTATTTGACCTGTCTGTGTATAAGATGCCAGAGAGGAAGATCTGTGAGGAATGGCATCAGCTTTTGTGTTTTCTGCCCCGGTTCTTCCTGGAGATTCTTCTTTTTTTTTTTTTTTTTTTTTTTTTTTTTTTTT
>PVIJ01021307.1:0-18811 GCA_004024925.1 Scalopus aquaticus | reverse complement strand
GCGGCGAGAGGTTTCACCAGAGACAGAGCGGGTAGCAGAACAGGCAGACCAGAAATACACTGCTGAGGGGAGCAGCGGGCGAGGCAGGAGAGGTCAGCCGCGCCATGTGGGATTCTCCCCGGCCGGGCTTCGAACTCGCGTCGCCGTTGCCGACAGCTCCACAGTGCAGCGCCTAACCGCTGCGCCACCAGGGAGGCCCGAAATGTTCATTTTTTATCTTTTTTTAGATGTCCATCCTTTGGATTACATGATTAAGGCCAACCCTCCAAATCATGGCAGACATTTGTGGCAAATTCTTATTGCCAACAGCAAAATAACAAACAATGGAAGAACTGAGTTAGGGAAAAAAATTAATTTGAATTCAATTCATCGTTTGAATGGGAGTATCAGAAATGGAAACATTTCGGCAATGCCGCCAGAGAACTCTACTGTATCTAGGAACATGATTACCCCTGGGGAGCCTCATGAAGAGCATACCAGAAAGAAAGCGAAGATCTTTAATAGAGTTAGGGAACCCCTCAGGTATCCTGAGCACCTTAGTCATCAGGTGATTCAGAATGTTCAACAGCCTTTTGAATTTTGTGACCAAAGGAAAACCTTGAGCAAAGAACCAGTATTCTTTACACGTAGAGGCGCGCTTATGGACGGGACTGCCTATCAATACAGTGAGTGTAGGGACACCTGTGAAAAGCCACCTTTCGTTGTCCGAGAAGAAACACATGTAGGACAGAATCCGTATACATATAATGAAAGGGGGAAACCTGCTGATATGAAACCAGTACATTTGAATCTTCATAGATATATTGAAGATGAACAGCATAAAGGTTATGAAACTGAGGCCAACCTCAACCACAAATTTCACACCCATCTGCATGAGAGTTCTCGATTAGGACAGAATACTTTTGAAGATAATAGATATGGTGAGATGTTCTCTAAATTCCCTGTTCTTACTGAACATCTGAAACTACAGGCAGATGAACAACCTTATGAATGTGGGGAAACCTCTGAAATTCCCTTACAGAGTAGATACCAGAGAGCTCTCACTACAGAGAAATTGTTTGCCTATAAAGACTTTATGAAAATGTTCTCACAGAAGACGGCCCTCCCTGTACATCCACAATCTCAAACAGGAGTGAAGCATTTCAAATGTAAAGTATGTAAGAAAACTTTCTGGCAGAAGTCAGCTTATAGTGGACATCACAGAACTACAAGCGAGAAACCCTATGAGTGTCAAAAGTGTAGGAAATCTTTCTCCTATAAACCAGCCCTCAATAAACATCAAAGGATTCACACAGGAGAGAAACCATATGAGTGTCAAGATTGTAAAAAGGCTTTCAGCCACAACTCCCATCTCTGTAAACATCAGAAGACTCACACAGGAAAGAAAGTCTATGAATGTCCAAAGTGTAGAAAAATTTTCTCCAGAAAATCTCCCCTCACTTACCATCTCCGAATACACACTAGAGAGAAACCCTATGACTATCAAGAGTGTAGAAAAACTTATTCATGGAAATCAGTCATCACTGTACATCAGAGAAATCACAGTGGAAGGAAACCTTATGAATGTCCAGAGTGTGGGAAAACTTTTTCCTGTGAGTCAAACCTCACCAGACACCAGAGAATTCACACTGGAGAGAAACCCTATAAATGTCAAGAATGTCAGAAAACTTTTCCCAGTAAGTCAGACCTCACTAGACATCAGAGAAGTCACACTGGAGAGAAACCCTATAAATGTCAAGAGTGTGGGAAAGTGTTCTCCCAGAAGTCAGTTCTTGTTCTGCATCAGAGAATACACACTGGAGAGAAACCCTATGAATGCCAAGAGTGTAGGAAAACTTTTCCCAGTAAGTCACACCTCACTAAACATCAGAGAATTCACACTGCAGAGAAACGCTATCAATGTCAAGAATGTCAGAAAACTTTTCTGAGTAAGTCAAACCTCATTACACATCAGAGAAGTCACACTGGGGAGAAACCCTATGAATGTCAAGAATGTGGAAAAACTTTTTCCTGTAAGTCAAGCATCATAATACATCAGAGAATTCACACTGGAGAGAAACCCTATGAATGTCAAGAGTGTGGGAAAACTTTTCGCTGTACATCAAGCCTCACTCTACATCAGAGAAGTCACACTGGAGAGAAACCCTATAAATGTCAAGACTGTCAGAAAACTTTTCCTAATAAGTCAGACCTCACTAGACATCAGAGAATTCACACTGGAGAGAAACCCTATAAATGTCAAGAGTGTGGGAAAATGTTCTCCCGGAAGTCAGTTCTTGTTCTACATCAGAGAATTCATACTGGAGAGAAACCCTATGAATGTCAAGAATGTGGGAAGGCTTTTTTCAGTAAGTCAGACCTCAGTAGACATGGCAGAATCCACACTGGACAGAAACCCTATGAATGTCAAGAGTGTGGGAAGGCTTTCTACCACAAGCCAGGTCTCTGTAACCATCAAATGAGTCACACTTGAGAAAAATGCTATGAATGCCCAAGAGTGTAGGAAAACTTTCTACTGGAAATCATGCCTCAGTCAACATCTTAGAAGTCACACTGGCGAGAAGCCTTATGAATGTCAAGAGTGTAGTAAGACATTTTCCCGGGAATCCAGTCTCACTGTACATCAGAAAAGTCACAGAGAACTCTTATGTCAAGAGTGGGAAAACTTTTTCCAGTAAGCCTGCCTTTACTGTATATGACAAAATTCATCTGAAGTGAAACTTTCTGAATGCCAAGAGTATAGGAAGATAACTTTTCAGTAAGTCTGCCCTCAATAAGGATGACAAAATTCACACTGGAGAGAAACCCTGACAGAAGAGTGTAGGAAGGCGTTCCACCACAGGGCCGGCCTCTATCAACATCACATCGTTCACAGAGGAGTGAAGCCCTGTGAATGTCAACAGTGTAGGGCAGCTTTCCCCTGGAAATCATCCCTCAGTAAACATCAGAGAAGTCACAGTGGGGAGATGCCCTCTGCATGTCAAGGGTGTGGGAAACCTTTTAAGTAAGTCAGACCTCACTAAACATCAGGGAAGTCACACTGGAGAGAAAATGTATGATTGTCAAGAGCATTGGAAGACGTTCTTCAGTAAATCAGGCCTAGGTAACCACCATAGAATGCACACTGGAGAGAAACCCTATGAATGACAGGACTGTAGTAAAACTCTCATGGAAATCATGCCTCCCAATACATTCTGGATGCTACACTGCATAAATTCTATGAATGTCAAGAATATAGGAAAATTTTCTCCAGAAAACCTGGCCTCACTGGACATCAGAGAATTCTCAATGTGAGAGAAACCCCATGAATGTCAAGAGTGTAGGAAAACTATTGTGTTGTTGGGAAAGTCATGACCTGTTTTTTTCTGTCTGTTGCAAAAGTGGGTCATGACTTTTCCGACAACCCAGTATCCCAGAAGTCAGATCTGAGTGTACGTCAGAGAATTCACACAGGGTAACTCATCAATGTCTAGAGTGTAGGGAAACTTTCTCTGGCGGTTCACCCTCAGTCTGCCTCTATAGATGACTCCCCAGCGAGCTGTGTATATGTGTGTGTATGAATCTCCAGAATGTAGTAAAGCTTTTTACTGCAAGTCAGATGTCACTGGATAACAGAGAGCAGCCCAGTGACTGTCAGGATGTGGGGTCACTCTCTGCCGGAGGAGCTCTCCCTGCGTGGGGGCATCACACAGGACAGAAACCCTTTGGGGGTACCGTGTGGGGAAACTATATGGAAAGTAACCTCCAGTGATCCTAGAAATGTCACAGAACAGTGTGACACTGGTAGAGGCTGTGCACATATTACACAGGATTTTTATTCTGTTGGGCAGACAACTTGCCTTTCCCCGCCTTACTAACCTGTCCTTGAACTCAGCCCAGAAGTATGCAAACACAGACAAGGAACATTATTTGTATTTGAATATTATTTCTATTATAAAATGTTAAAAACTATTAAAACTTATGAACACAACACATCATTCAGTTGAGAGCAATGTGAACAAACATGCAGTTTAAGTCAGTTTCATGAAATTACCTAGTTCATTCTTTTCTCCAAGTTCATGCAGTGATTATGTTGCTGTTCCTGTTGCTGCAGCCTCTAGTATCCTCTTAAATTGGTGGATGATGCTGTTCTTTTCCGAGGTAGCTATTGGTCTACCTGGTACATTGCATGTTGCATTGGAAGTGATATCTCTGGGTTCTTCTAACTCTGTCATCATGTTCTCTCCAGTACTTTTAAGCCTCCGTGGTGCCATGTGACTTGGACAAGGTGCCACCAGTGCTGCTGCTGAAGTTGCTCCACACCAAATTGTCATTCCATGGGAAGAAAAGGTAGAACTGTTGGATGTCTACTGTAGGTTGAGGTCTGCATATGTCTTTCCCCACTTTTCAAGATAAAAGTTTCTTGGGACCTCCCTGGTGCCCTAGGGTTTAAGTCTCAATGCTATCACCACTAAGACCTGAGTTTGTTCCCAGGCCAGGGAGCTGACCCACATGGCGCAGCAGACCTCTCCTCTGCTTGCCCACTGCTCCCCTCAGCAGTGTGTTTCAGTCAGTCCGTCTGTTCTGCTCACCACTTTGTCTCTGGGGAACTCTCACCCACTGAACCTCTGGCCTGTACCCAGTTCATCTACAAAGTAAATGGATTTTTTTTTAAAGATAAAGCACTATTGCTTTCTAAAATGTTTTATTACTTTGTTCGTTTTTTATACAATATTTGGTTGCTCCCCTCCTATGATCCCCATAAATCTCCCATCACCACCTCCCCTGTGAATAGTCAACATAATACCTTGTGCTCTTCCCTCCCCGGTTTTGCCCTCCCTCCCACTCCTGTTGTATTTCTCACATCTTTAATTTGCCTGCTAGTTTTGTCTTTATTTCCTTCTGATTCTTTTTTCAGTTTCCCTGTATTTCTGCTGTAAGTGAAGCCATCTGATATTTTTCTTTTTCCTTCTGTCTTCTTTCAGTGACATAATCCCTTCCAACTCCATCCATGTTTTTGCAACTGTCATGATTTTATCTTTTTTGATTGCTGAGTAGTATTCCATTGTATATATAAACTGTATCTTTGATCCACTCATCTGTTTCTGGGCGTTTAGGTTGTTTCCATATCTTAGCTATTGTCAGTAGTGCTGCAGTAAACACAAGAGTGCAGGTTTCTTTTTGAATTCATATTTTTGTGTCCTTTGGGTAGATTCCTAGGAGTGGAATTGCTGGGTCATATGGTCACTCCATTTTTAGTAATTGCGAAACCTCCATACAGCTTTCCATAGTGTTTGGACCAGTCTGCCTTCCCACCAGCAGTGTCGCTGGCACTTTGTTTTCTCCACATCGTCGCTGACATTTGTTGTTGCCAGTTTTTTTTAATAGCCATTCTCACTGGTGTGAGGTGTTATTTCATTGTGGATTTCATTCCCCTGATTAAAAGTGATTTGAGCATTTTTCATATACCTGCTGGCCATTTGCATTTCCCTTTGACAAATGTCTTTTTAGTTCTTCCATTTTTTGACTAGGTTGTTTGCTTTGTTTTTGTTGAGTCTCGTGAGCTCTTTGTAGATCTCTAGAATCAGTCCCTTACCAGTTGTATGGATTGCAAATATTCACTCCCAGCCAGTCAGGTTTCTCTTTGTTTCAGTTAATGTCTCCCTTGCTGTACAGAAGATTTTTAGTTTGAGGTAGTCCCAGCTGTTTTATCTTTTCCTTCATTTTCTTTAGGTGTGATATGAGTCCTCAAAGATGTTTCTGAGGTGTTTGCCATGAGTTTTTGCCTATGTTTTTTCCTATATAATTTATGGTTTCAGGTATTCAATTCTTTTATCTATTTTGAGTTGGTTTTTGTGTATGGTGGGAGGCAGTCGTCTAGGTTCACTCTTGCATGTAGCATTCCAATTCCCAGGACCATTTACTAGAGAGACTCTCCTTATGCCATTGCATATTCTTTGCTCTAAAGGATTCTTGCTTAAGGACTAAGGTAAAGAAAAACATTGTGAAGATGCGGCTGTAACTATGACAGGGAGTGCAAAAAAAATTTTTCTCATGGTCCGAATGAGAAAATGGTTGATGTAGTTCCTGTATTTGGTTCAGCTTGTAAATAGACCATGTAGGTCTGTGTAGTTGATAAATATAACACAGTCCTCTAAGTCACTTCACCGACATTTCATTTCCCCTAACTTCTCTAAGAATACAGTTTATAATGCAGGTATCACATAAGATAGCAGGTAATCAGCTGCTTTCTAAGGTAATAGTTTGTAGAGTCAATAGTGCCAGCAGCGCCCACACTGCTCCAGGGCCAGCTGCAGCTTCTTCAGTCTTTTCTGCCAGGAAGATCGTTTTAGTGGAACTATTTCTGCACCTTTTCTATGAGATGAATTTATGTCTTCGAGAAACTCTTTGAGATTTTGATCCTTTTTAAACCAGTGCAATGAATTCAAATCATCACCATATTTTGAAAGAGAACCACTTCACCAAAACAAGACTCATCACATTTGAAAACCCAATATATCACCTTGTGAGGATGTACAGGCCACGGAAGGGTGGCAGAGGGTCTGTGGCAAGAAAATCTTGCCTCAGAAATTTTTTCTGAGGCTCCACTTTATTGGCTGTGTCCTAAGTATTATCTTTGTCTGCGTCTGTTCATACCTTGGGTTTAGCGACAGGTGTGGCAGGTGGTATCAGAGGGGCTCCCCGGTGTCGGCATTCCTGCCGCCCTTCCTTCCTCAGGGGCAGCTGGCACCTTCAGATATGTTTTTGCTACCATGGCGATGATGAGTGGGGTTTTTGCAGCAGGCCCAGAGTCGGAAGACCTCTGGTGTGCTTTCTCATTTCTTGTCTTTGGGGAGAAAATAATTCAAAGTGGAGACCAGAGTTACAGGAATTCAAGAGATTTATTCATAGGAATAAAGCAGAGGGGTCCTGAGTGGGTAGCCACTGGGGCGAGGGGCAGGTGCTCATATGGGCGTATTGGGCCAGGAGTGGGGGTTGGTCTGGGTGTCTTTGCCGTGTCTCTCCTGCCGATCGGGTTGGCCTGTGGGGTCTCCTAAGGCTACCAAGGCCCACTGAGTGTGCCCACACTTTCAAAACTAGCCTTGATTGAGAATTGTGTTCCTGTGTTGTCCTCAACATTCCGCTCTGCTGGGTTAGGGTAGGGGCACCTTCCTGTTCAGCCATTGTTTCTCTCTCAAACTGATCAGTGGATTTGGAATTCTTCTGACTGACAGCTCTACCCAGTTACCAACTTCCTCCTTCAAGAACATCTTCCCGCTGAGTGTCTCTCTCCTGTTTGGTTCCCCAATAATGTAAAAGATTATATATATATATAAAAAGAACATCTTGTTGGCCAGAGCCCCCCACCCTGTTTCCTCAGCAGAGAGGCGGGAGCCCTTTCCCCTTTCCCTGGGGCTCCTGAGCCTCCCATCTGAGTTCACCTGGGGTGCTGTCCTCTGCCCCTGTGCAGGAAGGGGCTCCCTGCAGCGCGGCCTCTGTAGCTCCCGCTCTTCCCTCACACCCATCAGTAGGTGCTGCCCTGAGTGATTCTTCATGTTCATGTTTCCAAGTTCCAGAGATGCGGGGTTGCTGCACCTTGAGAGCGTCCTCCCTGATTCAGGGGGAAGATACATTTGGTCTCTTCAAACTCCACTTGGGAGTATCTGGGCCACATTCCTCTATACTCCGTGGGTGCTTGCTGAGGTTCTTACCCCCACACCACAGGGCACTTTCCCCACGGCTGCATTTCCTAACTGTCCAACTCCCATTAAAGATCCCACTAAGCCTCTCAGCCTCCACCTCATACCTGATCCCACATCAAGGTTTGTAGGATTTGCTAAAATAACACTCCTCTCAGGGTCTCCCTGGTGGCGCAGCGGTTAAGCACTGCGCTCTGGGGCTGTCGGCAGCGGCAACGCGAGTTCAACGCCCGGCCGGGGAGATTCCCACATGGTGCAGCAGACCTCGCCTGCTGCTCCCCTCAGCAGTGTATTTCCGTCAGTCTGCCCGTTCTGCTCCCCACTCTGTCTCTGGTGGACGCTCTTGCAACCCCACTCCTCTGGCCTGTACCCCAGTTTCTATGCATAAATAAATCTTTTTTAAAAAAAGAATACTTCTCTAGGTCCCAGTTAGGACCCAGTTTTCCTTTAAACATCTGTTGCTGTGAAGTAAATCATGTGAGCTGTTTACAAGGAGGGGTTCAGTGAGCCCTTGTGTCACATCCCCAGTGCAGGTGTGTCTAGTCATCCAGGTGTGTGGAGGGTGAAGCCTCACTTCGTGGATGGGCAACAACCCAGGTGGCCGGTGTCCGTGCTCAGCCAGAGGCTCAGGAGAGGCCCCCCCCACACACACACACAATCAAGGGGGACTTTGCCCAGCTCAGCTGGGGCCCTAGGATCAGGAAGTGCAGGAGCTCAGGGTGTCTTAGGCAAATGGAATCGTTTTAGCAAGAGAACTAAGCTTGAGACATACCAGATAACCTGGTGTATCTCAAAGACTCTGCGTTCTCTCCTAACAAAAGGAGAATATTAAGTTAATTAGGGTTAGTGGGAGCCCTGTAGTGCCTCCCTTTCCTTCCACTCACACTCCACTGCCACACAAGTAGATGGATTCCGTCATGGCTGCAGCGAGCCCCCGGGACCCCACATCTGAGCCAAATGGTGCTGGGCTCTTCTGGGTCATTTCGTAGATTTGGGCAGGGTCACTAAGGAAGGTTAAATATAGCTGAGAAATGAGCTTCTTGCTTTGAGACCAATAGTTCCTGGGCAGCGCCAATGTGAAATGGGTTGACCTGACTGCAGGTCTTCACCCATGTGCTTAAAAGGGACTTAGAATGAGACTAAACTGCAGGCACACACACAAAGGTTAGTAAAGGGTTTGTTTTTTTTTTTTTTTTTTTAAAGATTTATTTATTTATACATACAAGCTGGGGTACAGGCCAGAAGTGTGGGGCGGCGAGAGGGTTCACCAGAGACAGCCGGGAGCAGAACAGGCAGATTGGAAATACACTGTTGAAAGGAGCAGTGGGTGAGGCAGGAGAGGTCTGCCGCACCATGTGGGATTCTCCCTGCCGGGCTTCGAACTCGCATCGCGGTTGCCAACAGCTCCACAGCGCAGCGCTTAACCACTGTGTCACCAGGGAGGCCCAGGGTTTGTTTTTTTTTAAGGGGAAATGAAGAGAGGAATAACCGAGGGGTAGGGGGGAGAGAAAGAGAAATTGGTGAGCACATTCTACCAGTTCCACTGAGCTGGAACCCCAGTAACACCCGAAGGGCCGGCTAAAAACCATCAGCCCCCCAAAGCCCACATGTCTAGTTCCATACGAAGCCTGGTTGCTTAACTCCTCAGATCCCAGCAGTCCTCTGTGGTGATGACATAATGGGATTTGTAGTCCTTTATTTCTTGGATCTCTTGGTCTGGGGTGGGGGTGGGGGCCATAAAACCTGTGTTTGTGGAGTTTGTTCAGGATGTCATTTCCCCCAACCCTTCTCCAGAATATAGTAGTTCACAAATGTTCAAGCTAAAATATACCAGCTCAGAAGTGTCACACTCTGCAAAGCGTGAATGATCACTCACAAGCAATGCTAGAAAAGATGCGGTCTCAGGCAAAGGCTGTTGAAACCCATGTGCCACGGAAACTTGCCTGTGGAAGCTATTTATAACAGATGTGGTGCAGTTGCTGGAGTTAGCAATGACAATGACTTTCATTGAGGGACTAAAAGCCTTCCTTGAAACAATTAGAAATTTCCCTCATTTAGATGCAAATCTAAAAATGGGAAGAACACAGAAGAATGACTTGATCAGAGCTGTGCCATAATCATGGAGAAAATAGAGACCAGAGTAAGTGAACCTGACTCCTCAAAGTGTGGGCAGAGATCATCAGGGTAGCCTGGAAGCTTGTTCAAAAAGCAGAATGACAGACTTCACCTGGATCTTCAGAATTGCAGATCTGACCCTACATTTTAACAAATTCCTCTGCTGGTTTCTGTGCACACTGAAAGTTGAGAAGCTGTGGGTGAGAAGATGAGGCCCAACTACTAAAGGCAGAGAAACCTGGAGACAGAGTTTCCAGATAAAAGATTTAAAACAGGAAGATAGAGGACTCCGCAGCTTTTCAGATTTTGGCATCAGATTCCTAGAACTTAGCTATTTGGACAAGAGACACAGCCAAGGTAATGAAGCAGGAATGAGGAGCCTGTCTCTTTCTGCCCCACCATTTGAGCTCCCCCATTTCCTTTATTTTCCCTCTAGTTTGACACCTTGTTTTCTTACATTCCAAGGAAAAAGAACATCCCCAGGATGATAGCATCTAAATTGCTGACCACCAGGTAGTAGCAAAGTAAGTCGATGCCAACCTGAAGAATCTCCCCAAAATCTGCAGAGGCCTGCGTCACAAGGATGGACCTGCCCGCTCTTGCCCAGTTCCTCCCTTCTCCTTTGTAACTCTGGGTAAATACCCCTGTCCTCTGCCAAAGAGCAGGACGGGGCTCTTTCACACACAAGTCTGCTGCCCCCCACTATTTGCTGACAATTTAAACTACTTTTCTTCTCAAACTGTTTCCTTTTATTCGTGAAGGGAAACTGAGACTGGCATCCATTATCAAATTGGTGGCCAACCAGGAGCTGGGCGCCCCTCCAGAGTCCCCCCACCCAGATTCTCACTTCCGGCAGATGGAGCAGTTGGCTGCAGCAGAGAGCCGGGCTTCCCTGTCCACACTGTCATGGCGGGCCCGGGGCATCCCGAATGGCGCCCTGTCCCTCCTCCTGAGGAGGAAGCCATCTCCCCAGGAGGATGCAGGAGCTGCCAGAGTTTTTCTATAGATCTAGGTTTGTTTTTGTTTTTGTTTTTACAACACTCAGCAATATAGGACTAGATTCTTTTCCATTAACCAAACCTGAGGGTAAAAGAGCACCAACATTTTAAATGACCTAAACAGTCTTTAATTTGTTAAAGAAAACTGGTAAAAGCAGCCTAAGAAATCTTTAGTCCTTTTTGAAAATGAAAAAGAAATTAAAGTTAGATTTCACATAAACACACTACTAATATTAAACTTCAATATTCCTATAGCAAGTCATTTGAGCACATAAAATTTCTATTCCTAAGATACCTCTCTCATGCCTTTAACACTGTCTTCTGCTTTCCTATTTTTTAAAAATCATTTTACTTCAAAGATAACCATTTCATTTTGTCACTAAATTCTTCCCAAGCCTTTCAAAATCTCTATTCCCTATACATTCCTTCCTTTTTAAATACACGTCATTCTGCTTGCAGTCAGTTATTACATCCAAGTTTTTAATTTTGCATTGTAAGACATTGAAAGAGTTGTTACACTACTATTCCTTTGGACTGGATAACACACATAAACGCATGCTTTACTTCTTTTTAGGTAATAGGACATTAAAATTTAAGTTTTCTTACAATAAGGAGCAAAAAGTAAACCTTAAATCTCAATAATTTTAGATTAGATGATTTTCAGTAATTAACAAATTCTCATTCTTAAACTTAGTAAAGTCATACTTTATAAGAGATTTGGGCCACCATTTAAATAACGAGAAATGGGGCCTCCCTGGTGGCGCAATGGGTTGGGCACAGAGCTGTGAAGCTATCCGCAGCCACTGCAGCACAAATTCGATCCCTGGCCAGGGAGATTCCCACATGGCGCAGCAGACCTCCTGCCTCGCCTGCTGCTCCCTTCAGCAGTGTACTTCAGTTGATCTGCCTGTTCAGCTCCCTGCTATGTCTCTGGTGAATCCTCTCACCACTGCATACCTCTGGCCTACACCCCAGCTTGTATGCATTAATAAATCTTTTTTTAAATTTTTAAAAAAATAATGGGAAAAGGAAGAGTTTCAGGATGGAGTTACCAGCTGTAGCTTTAGTTTCCCTTAGGACTGGGATTTCAAATTAATTAAAGCATTGCAAATGGAATAATTCTATACACTAGGGTTCTTTTTAGGCCCGTGAATAAATAAACAAGCATTAAAGAGATATTTTTAATGCAAGAAAAATCAGAGGAATACTTAATACCATATACGTATTCTGTACAAATGAGGAAGACCCAGTATGACTGAGTAACCAATGCAGGTGACTTTAGATGTCATCGTGAATTCCTTAGCTAGGACATGTGAGAGGAAGAAGTCAGCTGGAGCACTTTACCAGGGGGAAGAAAGATAGTTTTCCTCCAACGGAGAGAGAGACGTGGATTAGTCTTCCTGGAAAAGAGTATTCTCAAGAGAAGTTCAAGTGTAAATATCAAAAAGCAAACTTACCTTTGTTGGAATAGACCAGATCAATTACTGTTTTTGAATACCAGGAGCTCCCTTTTTAAATTAAACACATTTAACCATAGAATAAATGTATTAACACCCAACAGTGTAACTTTAACGCATATGTGCTTCCATGAAATCCATTAAATTTTTAACTAGTTCCTTTACCAAAAATTCTAGATCACAATCTCAAAATCTGAGATTTTCTCTGCTAGAATTTATACAGACACCATGTATAATTAACTTTAACACAATAACCCTCAAGACACAAAAGACACAAAGGCAGACACTCAGACACAGAGATCTCTTCCACTTAGAATTTTGGCCATTTGCACTAATTTTTAGGAATAGATAGTTTTCCAATATTTGTGAAGACAGAATAATTATTACTTCCATTTTAAATATTCCTTTTTCACTTAACTCCTTCAGATTAAAAAAAAAACATTTTTAAAATCTGTATTTCTAAGAATGTTCCTTAGGTTCTAAGGAAAGTGGGGCAGAAAATTCCTTATCACTTTTCTAAGGCCACATTTTTCCTCAAGTTCCTACAAGAGATTTTCGATGGGTGGACAGTTTTACCAGAGCTGTGTCCACTTTCAAGACAAAGAGAGCCTAATTCTTCAAAAAACGTATGTTTTCTGAGTTTGACATACCCTGTTATCTAAGTTCTATTTTAATATATTTTTATATCAAGGAGGTTTTCAACATGATGCAGAAGTTAAAATCCTTGCATGGTAGGGTCTCAGTGTGCACGCTGGGAGAACTGACACCAAATCCAAACACCAGGGGGTCACAGTTTTCCAGTCCAGCTTTCATCTCCTCAAAAGTGAATCCAGGGCCTCCCTGGTGGCGCAGCAGTTAAGTGCTGCGCTGTGGAGCTGTCGGCAGCAGCCATGCGAGTTCGATGCCCAGCCGGGGAGAATCCCACATGGTGCGGCAGAGCTCTCCTGCCTCGCCCGCTGCTCCCCTCAGCAGTGTATTTCTGATCTGCCTGTTCTTCTCCCCGTTCTGTCTCTGGTGAAGCCTCTCACCACTCCACACCTCTGGCCTGTACCCCAGCTGTATGTATAAATAAATAAAATCTAAAAAAAAAAAAGTGAATCCACGGGGCAGAGAGGAGCTGTGCCTTTCCCAAGGAGGACATGGAAGGCCCCCAGAGGAAAAGCTCTGGCAGCTGCTGGGACTCTCCCTCATCCTCCTGGGGAGATGGCTCACGTCCTCAGCAGGAGGGACAGGGCCCCATCCAGGATGCCCCGGGCCCGCCATGACAGTGTGGACTGGAAAGCCCGGCTCTCTGCTGCAATCACCTGCTCCATCCGTCGGAAGTCAGCGTAGGGGTGGGGAGAACTGGAGGGGCGCCCAGCTCCTGGCTGGCCACCAATTTGATAATGGGTGTCAGTCTCAGTTTTCTTCAAAACCTTTAGTTGCCATTCTGGGTAATGAAGTGCTATTTTGTGAAAATATACATATATGTATTAAGCCTATGACAAAACTGTTTTGATATCAGATTTCTGAAATAGTAAAGTTTTTGATCAGAAAAAAGATACGTCTTGAAAGGACGCCTAATGAATTGTTTTCCTTGTGGAAAAAATGTTGAAACAAATTGGGCCAATCTGGGCATACTAAAACTCAGTAGGAAGCGTTGTCATTGAAGAAAACTAGTCACATGTTTTCAGTGTATATGAGATTGGTAGAAGCGTTCTAAAATATGTGAGATTTTATCTATCTCTCTATCTATATTTACATCATTGTTCATTTTTGTACAGTGTTTGATTTCTCCTCTCGGGTGTTGTTCCTGTAAAATGACCAGTGCCAAGACACCGGTGAACTCACCATGCACTCTTGTGCTCTTCCTCCCGTTTTGATCTCTCCCCCTCCCCTGATAGTTTCTCTGGTAGTTTTGTCTTTTTTCCTTATCCCTTGTATGGTTTCCCTATATTCCTCCTTTAAGTAAATCCATCCAATATTACTTCTTTTTCCTTCTGACTTATTTCAGTGAGCATCCTCCCTTCCAGCTCCAACCATGTTGCTGCAAGTGGTATAAGCTTATCTTTTGATGGCTGAATACTATTCCATTGTGTGTATATGTATATGTATGTGTATATATACACATACATACACATATATACACACATGCACATATACACATGCATACATACGTATATTCATGCATATATACACACACACACACTTCCCCCTTCCGGGGGGAAGGCTTCTTGTCCATTTGGCCTTTCTGGGAAATGGTACCACACCTTGTGGTGGAACTTCCCTCTGCGCTGGAATCTCTTTGACCACAACAGGCTTTTATCTGTGAGGAAAAGCATAATCCAAAATATGATACACAAAGAATTGTTTCATGTTAATGTTGCCTTTTCACAGGATCAATAACAGTTTTGACCCAACACAGCTCTATAGCCTATACTTCACAGTACATTTCTTTATAGCTCTGCTTACGGAGGACTCGATTTTTATAAGAAATCTGGCTGTCCCAGCTACGTTACTCAGAGCTTGTCATTTAAATTCTCTAACTATCCATTTCCTTGTCTTTTCATAGGATAACTCTCCTTTCTGAGTAGTGTTGCAAGAATTACATGAAAAAATTGCAAGTGCTTTATTAAACCACAGAGAACAATGGAAATGTAAGGAATATTATAGTTTATAGCTTATCGGAAGGCACAACAGAATTAAGGTCAAGAACTGAGTACAGCCCCGGAGAAGCCCTTTCTTTCATGGTGGTGGTATTTCTGTGCCTTGTAAATTCAGAACAGTGGTCCATGGTGTCTCCTTTTGAACACGTAGGGCAACATTGCATAACTTGTATGCATTTTATATATAAAACATTTAAAGGCATACCATGCTTATTCTTGTCTTTGCTACACACAATTTGGACACATTATTGGACTGAAAAGTTAGGTGCTCAGAGTCATACTGGAGACTTTCCGTAACAACTACAAGTAAATCCTGCTGGTTTGACAGGTAAGAAGAATACATTACCTCAATACAGAATGTTTCATTTGCTATTTGCACATGTGTACCAACTCCTTTCGGAAATACATACATTTCTTTTCTTTTTTTTAAAGATTTATTTATTTGTGCATACAAGTCAGGGTACAGACCAGAGGCGTGGGGTGGTGAGAGGGTTCACCAGAGACAGAGTGGGGAGCAGAACAAGCAGATAGATGGAAATACACTGCTGAGGGGAGCAGTGGGCGAGGCAGGAGAGGTCTGCCGTGCAATATGAGAATCTCCCCAGACTGCCATGTGGGAATCTCCCCGGCCGGGCATCGAACTCGCGTTGCCGATGCCGACAGCTCCACAGCGCAGCACCTAACCGCTGCGCCAACAGGGAGGCCCCATACATTTATTTCTTTTAGCAATGATCCTCATCTTAAAAATATTGCCAGTTTTGTGGCCATTCCTCAACTGAAAGACTCATGACTTTGCAAACTTGTGTCTTATGCTTGTATTTGTCATTCAAAGCTTTTCACTCTTTCTGCACCTAAACTGAATGAGGCTTATCCTCACCTTTATTTTTTTTAAAGATTTATTTATTTATGCATATGAGAACTGGGGTATAGGCCAGAGGTGTGGGATGTGAGAGGATTCACCAGAGACAGAGTGGGGAGCAGAACAGGCAGATCGACTGAAGTACACTGCTGAGGGGAGCAGCGGGCGAGGCCAAGAGGTCTGCTGCACCATGTGGGAAACTCCCTGGTGGGGGAGCGAACTCGCGCTGCCATGGCTCTGGATAGCTTCACAGCGCTGGGCCCAACCCATTGTGCCACCGTGGAGGCCCTTATCCTCTCCTTTAAAGATCTTCGCAATCTATGACCTTAGGTTAGAGGACCATAAGGGAAAATGGAGAAAAAGAATTTAGTCTAAATTATTATTGGTATATTAGTTATTATTGCAAAATATTGGAGACAAGTTAGCCTAAAAATAAGGGTTTGGTGAGTCAATTTTACTAAATTCTTCTTATAGACTCAATTAATATAATGTTTTAAAAGATGTTAAATAGCATGAAGGAAATGTTTGTACTCTTGGTTAAACAGGTGCTGTATCTGTGTTACTACGTGTACATCCGTGGGAAGAGAAACACTCCCAAGTACCAGTAGTGGCTTGTTGTGAGTTACAGAACATGGCAATCACCAAATCATTATTCTTTATGATTTTCCATATATGCCAAATGATTCTTTTTACAGTTAGTACATGCACCGTTTATTTCCAGAAAAAGCTAGGCATCCGTGAAAGATATATAACTAAGCTTCATTAGCATCATTAGCATATTTTCTGATACCCAAATGTTTCTAAACACAAGGGAACTATAGTAAAGTGCCAGAGGGGTCAGGTGAGCTTGGAAGGAAAAGAGCAAAATCAAAATCCAGGTCATGATAAAGGCTGCCATTGTGGAGATGATCAAAATAAAAACCCGGGGATTGGTTAAAGAAACTACATAAACGAGGTAGCAGTGAGAGGTCAGTGGTGAGTGAAGGGCAGACGAAGGGTGGAGGGTCCAGGAGGGAGGAATGAGACTCGAAACAGCAGAGGCGCCGCCTGGTGGCGAGGACGGACACTGCGCGAACCCAGAGAACAGGGTTGAGCTGAGGCGGCTGCGGACCCTGGGGCTGGGAGAAGTGCAGAGGGAGGAGGGGGTCTGCACCCGGTTCTGTCATTATCCGAGTGGGGGTTGCGTGTTTGCGTCACCTGTGGTAACCGCTAAATAACCTGAGCACCATTTTAAATCCAAGGAGACCCATTTTGCCATTTTAGTGTCTTCTTGGGATTTTCATGGACACTATTTTTGGAGAAGACGTGGATTATTTGCCTCCATTTCAGTTTTAATTTTTGAATTTCCAAACGATCAGGAGATAGGGGCCTGCCAGGTGGCCGTAGCCACAAGGCGCGATGGGGTGTGTCCTGCCTGCACACAAATCTGCCAGCAGCGTCCGCCCACCCCGCCCCTGTGCGGCAGATGCTTCCAGGCTCTGGGAGAACTTTGTGTCGAGGGGAGCCTGGGTCTCCTGGACCAGCCGGGAGGAGGCCTCGTCTGCCCTTTGATGCGGGAACCTCCTTGGGCCGACAGAGAGGAGGAGGTGAGCACAGGGGAGGCGAGGCGAGACCGTCTCCCCGCGGGCAGCTGACATGGAGGGCCCCTCCGAGACCGGCCGGAGGGCTGCGTGTGGGAAACGGGGCGCTTTCGGGGGCTCATGATCGGGCCTGGAGCCACGGGTACGTTTATACCCATAGCCAAGAGGGGCAGAGCCTAATCTCACTTCCAAGCATGACGGTATGAAGCCAGGGCGGCTGTGCCCTTACCACTCAACCTGTCAGCCCAGCAGCCACCAAGTTTATTTTCTAATTACACAGGAGTTTCCAGCCCCCTCCAGAAATGGGGTCCGATCTCATCGCGGCCAGTGGTTAATGCCCAGACAGCATTCCCACTTCTCGGTTCCCATCTTCCTGAGGCCTAGATCCTCTTCTCCAGAGACCTCTTGGTCAGTCACATGATCCAGACTGACCCCTGCTGCCGCTCCTGACCCAGACTCTGGTCTAATGCGGGGCCCCGGACCCAGACTCCCACCTCGCAGCGGGTGTCTAGGTCACTGCCATGGCTGAAACCATCCCAGAGTGCCTCCTCTCACCCGCACTGAACCGAGAACAGGACAGACTTAACCTCAAAATGCTATTTTCCAAGCAAATATTATTCCTCCCTCGGCCTCCACTTGTCAAAGTCGGGGGCGGGAGGTGTTCCCAGTCCCTGTGAAGGGCGTCTGCTCTTACATCAGGCCGCGCTTCCTTTCCTAACTGCTGGCTCAGCTTCCATGCCTCTTTCAAGTATGTTTATATGTTAAAGTCCTTGGGAAAACCTTCCCTGTATCACAGTCTAGATCATGCTTTTATAAAATTGTGATTTTTTTCTTTCCAGTAGTTTAGTGGTGTTTGTAATTTTGGGACCAATGAATATCCCACCTGTATAGACTATAGGCACCAGCTGTGCTGTGTCCGATTTTGCTTATTGTAGTAGCCTAGGACCTACTCAGTGCTTGGCACATAGTAGGATGCTCAGAACTTATTGTCTAAATTAGCAATAGAGTATATGAATTATGTCATAATTGCTTTGTAGTGATTATGTATTTAATATATATTTTTAAATACATATAATACAGCATTTAATATATTAAATACACATATATAAGTATAAAAGAATTTTCCACTTCACATGTTTATACATATAACAGTGTTCTCTTTTACATATGTGTGCTCACCGTGGAGATTGTCTTTTGTCCATGGAAATTGGTCATCTGTTTACAGGCTTAAAAAAACTTAGAGAAGGGATTAGTTTCCAAAGGAACCCTCCCATAACTGGAAAAAGAGGCAGCCCTGCGGGAGGCGGGTTGCGGCCTGTGTGGGCCCAGAGCTCCTTCTCGTGCCCTCCCCGACTGCGACTGCGGACAGGGCAAGAGCTGGTGCTGAGCAGCCGCGCAGAGGAGCGTCTCCCAAGGTGACACGGTGTCTGACACAGCTGTAGCATGGGTGGGCCGGGAGGATGTGACGCTAAGCTGGA
>PVIJ01021306.1:0-18813 GCA_004024925.1 Scalopus aquaticus | reverse complement strand
GGGGGAAGGAGGGAACCAGAGGGAGGGAAGGGAAAGGGCACAAAATGGAATAGAAAAGAACACAAGGGACCATGGAGATGGATCACGGGTGAATTGGTGGTGGGCTACCCAAGGGGAATGCAAAATGTAAAAGACATAAATAACAATAAAAATATATATTATATAAAAAAAAAAAGACTTCAATTTGCTGGAAGCAAATGAACAAAAGGCCTCAGTCCCTTTGCACATGATGTTATTTCTGCCAGGAATTCTCACACCACTGCCGTTTCACTGAGTTAGCAGCTAATTTTCTCTCTGTTTCTGCCTTAATAAGATTGTTCTTTGGAAACATTTATCTGACCATACTAATATCAACAACTAATTTTCATAGTCTTTTCCATGCTACATTATTATCCTGTGTTTAGTTATTCATCTTCCCCATTAAACTGCGAACTATGGGTAGGCAAGAATCATGTCTATCTTAGCTATCATTTTATCCTTCACATCTAGTTCAATACTTGGCACATTAATGGCCTCAATGGCCACAAAATGAGTAGGCAACAATTTTCCTACTCTTGTATTTGAATGTAAAGTAAGCTATTATTTTGGGTGTATCATTAAAAAAAAAACAGAAAATCTCCCAGGAACATTAATTGTATGTCCCATTTTCCTCCCACACTGATGTATTTCTCTTAGCAACACCTATACAGTATTACCTACTAGTTGGTGTTGGGGCTTGACTCTAAACTTCAGGAGGCATTATATATGGAAAGAGCAAGAGGTTCATTTATGTAAGTCTTTTCGTAAAAGAAAAGACTTATACAAAATCCCAAGGATAAGGAATATGGTTATAATTTCGAACACAGAACTAAAAATTTGAAATTGGTTAAGATCTGTAGCTATAAGTGGTCAGGCATTAGCGAGGACTGCCCAATGAGATTACAGAGAACAGCATTTGAGGAGTAGGTAGTCAACCTTGATAGTTTAAATTACTTTGGTTGTTTGAGGAGCATGTAATAGAGAGTTTTAAGAGGAATTAGATTAAGGTCAAATGTGCAGGAAACTAACTTCAAAAGTACAAATCTTAAAAGTATGTCGAAACGAAGATTATGTTACTAAGGATGACATGATTTAAGATACAAGCTCAATGGAGCCATTATATAATGGATCATTGGCATGGAAAAGAAAAAATGCCAGCTACTTTGTAAGACTTGATTCTAGTAGTCAGTTTGAGATAGGAAATCAGTTCACAAGAGCTATCATTGACTCTGGTGGTGTCCTGCTGAATCATGCATGGTGTCAAAAGAACAGAGAATTTTCTTGAAAAATGAATACATTACATTCACCACACATATTAAAATAGATGGAAATGAAGCTGAACAGTGAACAAAATGTAAACAGCTCTTGATTTATTCAGAGACTACAGGGGTTGACAGAAAGAAAAGCAAAATATCTTGTGTTACGTATGGATATTACATTTACATCTAAGAAAAATTGGAACCAATTTAGTTATTGTAATCTGGATGTTTTATGAAAACTGCAACCTTTAGTAAAACCATCACTCATGAGAAATGACACCTTTTCATTTTATCATGAGTCTGGAAATACATAGCACAGTTTTACCTTTCGAATTATTTTTATGGTCTCAAAATGGAACTGAGCAATGCGTTTGGGACAAACATTAAAATCCTTGCTCATAGGAATGTACTAAACCAGTAAATGTAGTGTTTTAAAAACGTTTAATATATCATGGTAATTGAAGATAAAAGATATTTTATAGGAATTGCATTTTACATTCAATTTTCTGAAGTTCAGAAATGCAATTTTTTTTTTTTTTTTTTTTTTTGGTGGGGAGCAGAACAGGCAGATCAGAAATATACTGCTGAGGGGAGCAGCGGGTAAGGCAGGAGAGGTCTGCCGCACCATGTGGGATTCTCCCTGGCTGGGCGTCGAACTCGCGTCGCCGCTGCCGACAGCTCCACAGCGCAGTGCTTAACCGCTGCGCCACTGGGGAGGCCCTGGAAATGCAAATATTAATAATAAGGTATATGCACTTTAAGAATTAAACCACAAGTGTGCATTTTAAAAAGATGCACTGAGAACCTGAATCAATATCTTTGCAATAAGTGTCAAAACTATAATTTAAAATTTGTGTTAGTGCCATTGGCTCAGTTTTAATGAAAGTTTTTAATAGAAAGACAACATACTTCTAACACTTTAACTACTAATTAGCATCCTTCCGGTTCAGAACAGAAGTTTTCAATAAACAGCACAGGTGAACTTGCATCTTTCACCTCTAAACATGGAATTATTTAAAGAGAAAACAGGGAAAATTAACTTCCCTATATATGTGTCTATCTCTGAATCAATTGACATGCTGAGTATTTAGCATGTACTCAGCACTGGGTTAAGAATTCACAGATATTATCTGGCCGTTGTGAGGCCTTAATAACAGTTTATTCCAAATTTCAGCTAAGGAAGATTAGTTCAGAAAGAGATTAAGTAGTGGGTTCAAAAACCACATAGCTGGGCCTCCCTGGTGGCGCAGTGGTTAAGCGCTGCGCTGTGGAGTTGTCGGCAGCGGCAACGTGAGTTCGATGCCCGGCCAGGGAGATTCCCACATGGCGTGGCAGACCTCTCCTGCCTCGCCCGTGCTCCCCTCAGCAGTGTATTTACGTCCATCTGCCTGTTCTGCTCCCCACTCTGTCTCTGGTGTCTCTGGTGAACCCTCTCGCCGCCCCACGCCTCTAGCCTATACCCCAGCTTGTAGGAATAAATAAATAAGTCTTAAAAAAAAAACCAGCTAGTTAATTTTGAATTAGGATTTGAATCTAGATCTGTCTTGAATGCTTGCCTTCATATTATTTTTCTTTGTCTCACTTTGCTATATGGATTAACTTTTAGCTTTCAAAGTAGAGGTCAGGGGAAAATGTAGAAAAATTAAAAAATTAAAAGTAGAGTTCAAAATAGAGATTGAGAAGAGTCGGGGTTATTTAGCAGAGTATAATACTAAAAATTATTTTTATATTATTATTTTGTACTGCTCCACCTACTTAAAACTTTTCTTCAAATAGTTGGAAGTAGTGTTCAATAGGTTACATAAAAGATCTTTTAAATAGACATTTTTACTGTTTGCAATATCCTGTCCTTTTTCTTTTCTTAAAGATTTATTTATTTATGCATAAAAGAGATGGGGTGTAGGCCAGAGGTGTGTGTGTCAGGGGTTGGTGAGAGGATTCACCAGAGACAGAATGGGGAGAAGAACAGGTGTATTGATTGAAATACACTGCTGAGGGGAGCAGTGGGCAAGACAGAAAAGGTCTGCTGTGCCATGTGGGTTAACTCCCTGGCTGGGGATTGAACTCATGCTGCAGTGGCTGTGGATAACTTCGTAGTGCTGAGACTTAACTCCTTGTGCCACCAAGGAGACCCTACCCTGTTCTCTTAGTAAGGAGGGAGAATCACATTCCTGTGCCTATTAGATTTAGTTGGACCATGTGATTGTATTGGCCAATAAAATGCTGGTGTGAGAGAAATATGTCAGTTCCATATAGTAACAGACATTCTTTGTTCAATTCTCTAGTTATTCTTCCCTGTCAGAAATATCAAGGGAGTTCATTTGATATGCTTTGTGTATTGAGGTACTGACATTTTTTGCATTTTGTTACCATAGTAAAACCTAACCTTTCTTGACTGATGCAAACATTGTTACCCCTAAACCTAACCTATGACATTCTTATATGACCCTATTTCAGGGAAAATAGGAATTCCCTATAATACATAACTTTTCAGCATATAAATTATATTTAAAATTCTACCATAACAGATGATGATATAAATTATTAATGATTTTTGTCTTTAAAATGCAAACACTTTGGAAAAGAAGACATAAAAGTTTACCAATTAACAACACTTTAGTGTACACAAGATAGTTCCAATTAATAGTAATTTCAGGTAAATAATAGGTATACCTTTGGTATGTGTCTGGGCAACTCCAGGTGTGAATAAAGACAGGGAGAATCTGCAAAATAACTAAAAGAATACGTAAGAGTGAGGAAAAAGAATTATTGGAAATTATAAAATGTCAATTTCAGTGTCATTCTAAGTGAAGTTAGGGTCCCCAATAAGATTGTACTAAAATTACACTATTTGAATACTAATACTTCAAAATGTATAAGAGATATGAGGTAATTGTATAAAATAAAAATTGTTATAATGTCCCAACTGAGACAATCCCTTTTGATAAGAAAATAAACTATTACCCCCCTCCCAAGTTGCATTGATTTACACTTCCACCAACATGTATATGTTTATTTCCCTATTGCTAACTTTGTCCTAAGTCCTACCAACTTTTTTTTCAACTTTATTGAGGTATAGTTGGTAGATAAATCTGTAAGGTATTTTAAATGTACACCAACACCAACTTAAATTTTTGTATCTCTGATCGGTTAAAATGAATATCTTTATTTTGATTTTTTTAACTTATGAATGAGATCAAGTATTTTTTGCATATTTTATGAACATTTTCATTTTTATAACTTCATAATTTGAAATCATTTATTGAAAATAACTAATGTGAGTGGAGATTTATTTAGTTTATCAAAAAAATAAGTGAATTTGTATCTAAATCAGATTTGTTCTGTGCTATATTTTTATGCATGTCTTATTGGTTTCTGAGAAGAATATAAAGAAATGTGGGATTTGAATGTGCAAACGGTAAGATAAAGATTATACATAAAAATGCAAGCTATATAAAAACAATGAAGAAGAAAGAAGGCATAACAAAGAATAAGATAGAAAATCATGGTGATAATACTCATTTTGCTACGTTTTCCCACAGCCTTACAGAGTTGGAAACAAGACAGCACAAAGAAGAACATTTGTGATTTCCTTACCTTGTGAATTGAAAATGTTTACCAAATTGAAAAACAGTGATCTTTTATTTGCTTAGACTAGCATTTACAGTGAATCTGACATATTACCTTGATAATTCTGAAAATTACTATAAAGCTTTTTGTTTATTTGCTTCTTATTAAGATTGTTCTTAGAGTAGACTGTTACGGTTTTAGATGTAACTTGAAATAATGGTTCTCTATTAGACATACAATAAGAATTTAACTTGCCACTGTACAAATGATATCAGTATTGTAGACTTAGTTCACTAACTCAGGAGGAAAATACAACTTTATATTTTTATAACACTTTATTTTAGTATGAGCTCTCACTCCAAATGGACTAAGGAATCTTAAGTCATTTTAGAATTATTATCTTTGACTGTCTACTTAAGGCATCACTAAATTCCTGGGATTTCAGGTGTAGATAATGGACTAGGTAGTACAAAATTTGACTAGACATAGATGATATCTATTTCAGCATCTGTTCTCACTAGCATCCAATAAAACTCAGTCTCTAAAGCTCATTCTGAGTAATCCCTCATTTGAATCTTAATGCATCTTGGGATTTATTCTTTTTCAGTCTTAAACTGCTGTCCCTCTAAAGTGTAAGGAATAAGAGCCCTGTACAATGCCTCTCTACCCTGAAGTACAAGAGCAGATCTACTGATCGGGGACATTGCCAGAGTATGAGGAATAGTGTGAGACTGTCTCAAGCCCTTTGTCCTAAAAGTATCAAGTAATGATTTCTGGGCTCCTGCCTTAGCATATAAACTTGGTGAATAAAGTGAGCCACTAAATTTAGCATTTAAGGTATTTTTCTATCCCCACCACTTCTCATCCTACTTCTTCTTATAGTCAGGAAAACTACCTTGTTTAAAGAAGAAATAGAAATAGCATTTGGGGCAGAGAAATTCTGCCAAGATTTATTATGATACCTCAAATCCACTCTATAGCCTGAATGCATCTTAGCCTGTGACCTAGATTATGAAACTCAAAACTGAAGAATGGACTTCTCTTATTTCCTCTTCCTTTTATGATGCTATCCCTTCCCTGAAGCACAGTGCAGAATACTTAGCCAATTGCATGTGAAAATGCTTATGAATCAAAAGGAAATATGAGAGAAAATGTAAGTAAGTATTTATCAAAATATTGTCCTGGTCAATACCAATGACAACATTCTGGGGTATTTTTCCAATGAAGAAGTAGTATGAATCAAATGATCAAATGATTTTCAATATTTTTAAATTAAAAAAATCATTATTGCCATTAGTGGTTTTGCCCAATTATGCCCTTCAAAGTTCCTTAACTCAGTATCTTTATCTCTTCTTTTATTACCCTCAAACCTCCCAATGGAGGTTACATTAGATCTTTCTAGAAAATTTACAGCTTTATCATTCCAACAATAACCTCTTTAAAAGGCATGACATCTAAATCATCTCCATTCCCCCCTCCTGCCACCATGTCTCATACAAACAAGTAATACTTAGAAATGCTGGAAAGTGTCTAATGCACCGAATAAAGATGACAGTGGTGACTTCTCTTTCCTTAATTTTAGCTTAGTTCCTTCATAAGCAACTATAATTCCTTGCAGGGTTTTATTTCAATCTGAAACAACATTGACTGTTAACAAGCCATATAAACAAGTCACTAGCATTCAGATGTATTTATTACTAGACACCTTTTTTCAGTAGTTTTGCATTTATTATAAAATACCAATCAATGTCAGTATTTAAAAAAAAAAGAAAAGAGAAAGAAAAATGAAAATAAAAAAAATCTGCAAGTAAATTACCTCACCCAGAAGAAGACAGGAAATGATGAAACCACTTTTCACTATGGGTACTCCATTTTCACTGAGAAAAAAACTTGATTCAGATACGTTGACAGGCTAAAAGCTGCCTTGGCCAAGGAGGAGAAACTTAGTGCCTTAGTAATCAAAGTGGAGAACTTCTAAAATAAGGAATCTAGGAAATGTTTCATCTGGGGAAGGCACAAAGCCCTACTGCACTAAGGTTGAAGCAATTACTGAAATGTCAGGGTTGCACAGCAAAGAGAAGCTACAAAGAATCTTATGGTGGATGACAGGCTTTTTTATATTTTATTTTTTATAGCATTCACTTTACAAATGTTTCTGGTAAACTTGTGCTTCAGAGGTAGGTAGTTCAGAAATCTTCAGGATAGATAGTGTCAGGAACGAAAGACATGAGCAATTGAGAAATTGAAAGAAGCTTCTCTTGGATGTTAATGCTTTGCTGGAACTGACATTTTGGAGCTACAGAAAGTAATTTAATAGCAGCCATGAAACACCAAAGATGTTTTGTCCTTTGAAAAGGTAACAGAGTGGTGTGGGGAGGACAAACAGGAGAAACCTGAAGCATTGGTGCTCTTTGGCCAATAGAACACGTAACAGGGGAAAATTTTGGAGCCTCTCAAAACTGAGTTAGAAAAACACCAATCTTATTCACAGGTTTTCAGAATATATACACAACCAGTGTGATGAATAAAATCCAAGAAACTCTTTTGCAATTTGCACTGATTTTTAAAAATTTCTGATTACAAAGTTGAAAAGTATTTTATTCTCAGCCACTCCCTTAAAATGCACATCACAGGTAATATCAGTTTTCATTATTTGTTTTTTGCCCGATTCCCAAAAAATTTCATAACAATGTCTGTGCTAAATAAAAGAGTACTTGAACAGGCAGAATTGATTCCTCCTATTTGAATAATACTAGTTGTACTAAAATTTTCCTTCCTTTTTTTCCCATCCCTTCACTTATACTCTTAAACAGGGGACCATCATCTCATTTAAGTGATGATTTCATAATTTATTATGAAAAATAATTTTAAATGGATAAATCTTAGTGATTACTAAAGGTATGAACAGATTTAAAAAGGAAAGAAGAAATCTTCAAATCATAGAAAAGTATATACAGCTAGACAATTTTTGATAATTGTGTATAAGACTTAGTTGTTCAGTATTAGTCAGTGTGTTGTGATGTGTTGAGAAGGACAATAGAGAGATCATATGATTACACTGGTCAACAGTCAGATCATAACTGACTTTAAAAGGCCTTAATCTATACTATCTTGGTGTGTTGAACATGAATATAACCCTGAAAATTTTTTCTTACTTCTCATTTTGAAGATATTTTATATAATTCATTTTCTATGTTTCACTGTGTAAATTTATCCAGGAGGACTGCAACAACATCCTAAATCAGCCTAGAATGATGTAATATTGCATTGCATTGCATAACACCATCATGCACACATCATCCAGAGCTGATCACATCATTTCCTGATGCAATGCAATACTACTGCCAGGCGGCTGCTGAAGTAAGCTGACGTCAGCAGTGCACTAGATAAAGCCCTGTCGGAAAGGTTGAGCATTGACAATATTTCAGACTTTGTGCAAGACAGTTTAAGCTACTGTTCCATAGAACTGTTATCATTTTATCCACTTAGGCACAATACAGAACAGTAATGCCTCGAAAGTGCGTTAAGAACGTGGACAATTTCTGCTCTATTTTTGGGGAAGTGACATTTGCCAACCAGAAGAAAATTATCACTTCAAGTGAAGAAGTCTTATCATCTTGACTTCGGATGCAAGGTTGGTGACCAAGACAAGCCTTGGGCCCCACACATGTGCTGTGCTACATGGACAACACAGCTTTCACAGTGGTTAAATGACAAAAGATCATCAATGCCGTTTGCAGTCCCCATGGTGAGAAGAGAGCCAAGCAACCACAGAAAAGACTGTTCCTTCTGCTTGGTTCCTCCTCTTTCTGGTGGAATAACGAAGCAAAAGAAGTCGAGAATAGTCTACCCAAACTTTCCGTCTGCATTGAGATGACCGGTTCAACAACTTGCTGCAGGGTGATGAGAAACAAGCATGGAATGCTTTTCGCCTAGTGTCTACAAACTTTCTTAGGAATGTTAGGGAAGAAAACTACAAGGAACTAGTAGAAGACATGCTGATGCAATATCAGAAACTTGGCTGCAATATGTCTCTAAGGATCCACTTCCTTCATTCCCATCTGGATTTCTTCCCTGAAAGCTGTAGTATGGTTAGTGATGAACTTGGAGAACATTTTCATCAAGATATCGCATCAATGGAACAAAGATACCAGGGAAAATGGTCCACTACAATGCTGGCTGACTACTGCTGGACACTCCCCAGAGATGCTCCTGAACAGCTGTACAAGAGACAAGCGAAGAAATCTAAGTAGTCTATGACTTGATTTTTTCACATACAAATTGATCGGAGATGACTAATTTTATTTTATTGATATGACTTTTGTAAAAATTTGTTGACCAGTGTTATTGGTCTTAGAAAGAAAAGTGTATACCTTTTAACTATTTCCAAGGCAGGACACAATTAAATACAAGTTGTTCGAAATAAACTCAGTTTGTTATTTCCTTAAACTTGGAAATTATATATTTTGATCCAGTGTAGGCTCATGTTTGGGAAAAGAATGTAGAAAGTTTATAGTAAAAAGATAAGTTATTGTTAGAAAGTAAATAGTTTTTGAGATAATATGAGTGTCCCCCTCTTTAATAACTTGGAATTTTGCCCTTAATCGAATCTAAAAATTCAGTAGAATATATCAATATCTGAATGAGGAGTGTAGGGTTACTATGCCACCTCCTTATCCATTCTGATAATATGTTGAATGAATATAAAAATTGCTATAGTAAATAAATCAATACTTAATAAAAATATCATGTTCTATGCCAATATTTTACTTGATTTTGCTTCTAGCAATGAATTATATACAAATTAATGATCTAGATAGGTTTTACAAAGTGAAAGTATAGTGATTTATCTTTATAATTCTTTATGACCTTATTTCAGTAATTGATTATGTGTTCCAAAAAGTGCAGAAACTTCTTCTTCTGCTGTATCTATCTTTGCTTATCCTTCTCTATTTTCTTATAAAAAATGAAAAAATTGCTTTGCATCTTATTTGAACCATTAAGTCAATATTTCTCTCTATAAAAATGCTTTGAATTAATTAATTCTACTTCTATACCAATGGTACACGATTCAGATATTTTCTTCATTCAGAGACTATGCTTGAACACTTGCAGAATTTAATCAGAAGAACAGTACCAGAAATTATTTTCATTTCTTGTTAAATTTTAAAATGGATAAGTTAACCAAAAAAAAAAAAAGAGAGAGACAAAGTTTCCTGTCAAAGGAATCATGGGCTCATGGAAATGTATGTGTAGACTTTTTTACCTTTTAAAAATGATTTGCCAAATCAACTAAATTTTGCTTTCACCTAAAAAGTACATAAAGCTCCCTTTATGTAAAACAAAATCAACTCTATCTTATCTTCTATTTTTATTAATGCTGTAAAAGCTTCTCCTATTAAATAATATTCTTTTCTGTGATATAATTTGTAGATCAAGAAAATTCAGAAAAAGTAAAAAAAAAAACAGAAACTACCAATGAGCTCACTATTCAATGAAGTCCACTTAACAAGGTTTGTCATTTTATATTTCAGAATTTTTCTTGATTTTTTTCAAAATAACATTATTATGACTTACTGACATATGGGTTATTAGTTTTATTGTGATTAGTTTCTCAACATTAAAAATCATTTATATATGTAATTTAAAGACTAAACATTAGTTCATATAACACACCATCAGTATGTATTTTAACTACCTTTCTATAATGGTTTGTGAAAAACTAAATTCTACAGTGTTATGCACTATCAAGAGTGTATAAGTAAATTAATCAGTCATCATTTGATTATATTGGATAATATCAATAATGAATGAATGATGTATTTGTTGTTCAGGATTCTGGGTGTCCTAAATTGCTTTTAGATTTAGATATGGATCAACATTAATATTCATGGTGAGAGTTGGATTTATAAGAGAGTTAAGAATAGGGTCAAGCGTATAATTTGGATTATATATGGTTTGGTATTAGAATTTGCTTTTAGATTATTTAGTCTTAATGCCTAGTACGTGTGTGAGTTCACATTACCTTTTGGGATAGGGCAAGGCTTAAGATTAGTGAAAAGAGACAAATCATAAACAAATAGTTGTTAAACTGTGAGCAAGTGTGCCTTGAAGTCTTCTCCAAACACTACTTTTTCTTCTGCAGCTTGCTATGGGACCTTAACCTTTGCACTTAAGTTTAAATGCAAATACACTGAAATAAAAAATTCTTTGAGCTACATTATTCACATTAAAGTGACAAATGACTGATTTGATATCCAATTATGTAACAAGAACAGGTTTGATAGTGACATGCATACTTAATGGAGGAAAGGTAAAGGGGCCTATAAAAATAAAAGTACTTGAAAAAAATAAAAGGATAATAGAAATAAAACCAGGGCACTGGTGCATACTATTTGCTGAGAAAGAATACGGGTCCAAAATCTAAGGGCTAGTCAATTGTGAGTTCAAAATGGTACATCTGGAAAGCAGGAAAGGATGTTGAAATACAAACAAAATGTTCTTTACAGTTAGTAAATGAAGACTCACTTGCCCAACATGTATAGAAATTAAAATTACTTGAAGTAAGTTTTGTTTCTATAGTCATTTTCTTTTAAGGGCACTTTCAATGTGAAATTTAAAAAGCAAAATCAAGCTTAAATAAGTTGAACAGATAAAATGTGTTAGTGATTTTATTAAATTCTACTACAAGGAGAAAAACAATAAACTGAAATCTATGTTTCACTTTATGAAACAATTATCGCAACCAAATGTTTTGACTTTAAAAGACTCATTTAGTGGAAAATATAAACACTTAAATTAATGTATCTATTTATACACTTCATAAATATGTTTTGCCACCAAAACATTTCTTTTTGGTCTAAATAAGGCAAAATATTTATTTTGATATTTTATTATTTTGATACATAAATATTCACGTCTTTTTCTACAAAAGACACAAAATTGAGCCTAGTAAATTATTCATGTATGTGACCTTATTTGTAGGACTACCTTCTGAAACTATTTTACACTTCAGACTTAAATGCTATTTATTTCTCAATCAACTCGAAGAACATAAGATAAAACATACTCATATCAGATTCAACTTTACCATGTAATCCTAAAAAATTTTTTTTTGCTTCTTAGACTGAAGATGTTTGTAGGAACTTTTGTTTCCAACAACCTTGTTTAAGGGGCACTGCTTTTGGAAATGTGGCAGCTAATGACAGGAAGTAACTTCTTGAAAAAAAAAAGGTATAAACATTAATCAGGAAAAATCACTTAAGGCTACAATAAGTATCCATTCCTTTATGCTCTGGTACAAAGGGTAAGTGGGAAATGATGATCTGGGCAGTTATTGTACTTGTATTGTGGAGTATACTAATGAATACCTTGCCAGGAAATATTTTTAAAATAACCAACCATAAATAATACAGTCTAGATAAAGAAATAAAGTGTGAATATTTACCAAATCTAAATTGTTAACAATCCAGATTAGATGCTCTAGGAAGAAATAACAAGCCCATTTCTGGGAAAAAATTATGGTACATATGCAGGTTTACAATTTCTCTTTAAAAAACGGCTTGACATAAAAATAAAATACAGCAGTAATACTAAAACCAGACAATGGTTCTACTTCATATTATAAAATGTAGGCAGCATAAGCTACTTGAATTGCAATTTGGATCATTTACTTAACAATAAAAATGTATTTGATCACCTATGTTACAATGGTCAACAAATTTTTACAAAAGTCATATCACTGAAATAAAATTAGTCATTTCCGATCAATTTGTATGTGCTCAACACAACTATGACAGTCAAATTCTAATTTTGGCTCTAGTTTTTTTTGTAATCTGCAATAAATTTATGTTTACATCACAAAATGCGTGCCAATAGTAATAGGCCCATGGTTAATACCTGTAAAAAATCAAGTCATAGACTACTTCTTAGATTTCTTCGCTTGTCTCTTGTACAGCTGTTCAGGAGCATCTCTGGGGAGTGTCCAGCAGTAGTCAGCCAGCATTGTAGTGGGCCATTTTCCCTGGTATCTTTGTTCCATTGAAGAGATATCTTGATGAAAATGTTTGCCATGTTCATCACTAACCATACTACAGCTTTCAGGGAAGAAATCCAGATGGGAATGAAGGAAGTGGATCCTTAGAGACATATTGCAGTCAAGTTTCTGATATTGCATCAGCACATCTTCTACTAGTTTCTTGCAATTTTCTGCCCTAACATTCCTAAGAAAGTTTGTAGACACTAGGCGAAAAGCTTTCCATGCTTTTTTCGCATCACCCTGCAGCAAGTTGTTGAACCAGTCATCTCAATGCAGACGGAAAGTTTGGGTAGACTATTCTCGACTTCTTTTCCTTTGTTATTCTGCTGGAAAGAGGAGAAACCAAGCAGAAGGAACAGTCTTTTCTGTGGTTGCTTGGCTCTCTCCACACCATGGAGACTGCAAACGGCATTAATGGTCTTTTGCCATTTAACCACTGTGAAAGCTGTGTTGTCCATGAGCACAGCATATATGCGGGGCCCAAGGCTTGTCTTGGTCACCAACCTTGCATCTGAAGTAAAAATGATAAGCCTTCTTCACTTGAGAAGTAATCCTTTTCTTCTGGTTGGCAAATGTCACTTCCCCAAAAATAGAGCAGAAATTGTCCACGCTCTTAATGCACTTTCGAGGCATTACTGTTCTGTATTGTGCCTAAGTGGATAAAATGATAACAGTTCTATGGAACAGTAGCTTAAACTGTCTCGCACAAAGTATGAAATATTTTCAATGCTCAACCTTTCCGACAGGGCTTTATCTAGTGCACTGCTGACATCAGCTTACTTCAGCAGCCGCCTGGCAGTAGTATTGCCTTGCATCAGTAATGATGCAATCAACTCTGGATGATGTGTGCATGATGGTGTTATGCAATGCAATGCAATATTACATCATTCTAGGCTGATTTAGGGTGTTGTCGCCGTCCTACTGGATAAATTTACACGGTGAAACATAGAAAATGAATTATATGAAATATCTTCAAAATGAGAGCTAAGAAAAATTTTCAGGGTTATATTCATGTTCAGCACACCAAGATAGTATAGATTAGGGCCTTTTTAAGTTAGTTATGATCTCACTATTGACCAGTATCATTGGAGAATTAGTAGGTGAGAAAGACTGAGGAATGAAGGAAATAAATTTATATAACATGTTGTGCAAAAAAACAGATTTTAAAACTCTAGATATCTGAATAAAATTACATATAACCTCTCTTAAAGAAAAATCCCACAGAGAGAGAATGCAAACTGATCCAACCAGTACAGAAAGCTGTATGGAGGACCCTCAAAATACTAAAAATGTATCTACCATACAACCCAGCAATTCCACTCCTAAGAATCTAACCAAAGGGCATAAAATAACTTTCTAAAGGAAACCTGCACTCCTATGTTTATTGCAATGCTACTTATAAAAGATAAGGTATGGAAACAACCTAAATGCCCAAAATTAGATTAATGGAGCAAGAAGTTGTGGTATATATACACAGTGGAATACTATTCAGCTATCAAAAAAGATAAACTCATGCCATTTGCAGCAACATGAATGGAGCTGGAGGGAATTACGCTCAGTGACATAAATCAGAAGAAAAAAGAAAAATATAGGATGGCTTCATATATAGGAGGAATATAGGGAAACAGAACAAAGTGTTAGGAAAAAGGCAAAATTTGAAGGCAAACTATAAATCTGAAGCATACAGCAGGGGAAGGCAGGGTGGGGATGAAGTGATTCAAACAGGGGAGAAAAAGGGGTCAAAACAGGAAAGAGCACCAGGGACTATGGTAATGTTTCACAGGTGATGTGGTAGTGGGAGAACAACAGGGGAGAAATCAAATACTGCACAAAAATGAACAGTGATGGGCCTCCCTGGTGGCACAGCAGTTAAGCGCTGTGCTGTGGAGCTGTCGGCAGCGGTGACGCAAGTTCAACGCCCGGCCTGGGAGATTCCCACATGGAGCGGCAGACCTCTCCTCCCTCGCCACTTGCTCCCCTCAGCAGTGTATTTCCATCGATCTGCCTGTTCTACTCCCTACTCTGTCTCTGGTGAACCCTCTCGCCACCCCATGCCTCTGACCAGTACTCCAGCTTGCATGCATAAATAAATAAATCTTAATTAAAAAAATGAACAGTGATGTAAGAACATAAAACAAACATTAAAAGCCTTTTGATTGGTTTAATAGTCTTTCAATTCTTGAATAATCATGGCTCATTTATCACAGTCTAATTTAGACACAGCAAGGCCAGTTAAAGGCATTCATCATTCATCCTAGTTTAGGTCATTCTTATGTACCTATAGAAAAAAAAAATGCATGTTTACACGCAAACATCTGATGGTATCTCCAAAAGAATACAACCTAAAAATACTTGCTACATCCCATTTACTGCTGTATTTCAGCACAAGGAACCACTGCAACTATATGGGGGGGGGGGAGGAAGCAGAAAAATCTCACAAAGGGCACATTAAAAAGTAAACATGGAAGAGAGGAGACAGTGGCTGTGAAGGGTAAATGAAAATCGTCAGGTTTTTCCGCCCTCCCCTCTATGATGGACCTCTGCAGGTCTATGTGCATGCCTGATGGCAGACGCCTGGAGTAGGAGGTGGGCCTGCGTTAGTGAGTGCACCTGAGCCAAAGACTGGGCTTATAAGTGGAAGAATTCGAAGCAGTAGCAGAAGCAGCAGAGAACAGAGCGTGAAGCAGAGGCTACGAGACACCGCCAGAGAGCCCGAGAGAGTGAAGATTTGCGGGGGGGCTGGGAGGCATGCCAGCCTCCCAGCCTCCCGACCCCCAGCCCCCTTGGCCCCATTGCCTGCCCTGTACCTGGTTGCCTCTCCAAAAGAAGCCATTAAAAAGCATAAAAAGCCACCGAAGTCTCCAGAACTCCCCCTTCCCTTTAGACTACCCGTGCTACCTGGTGTCATCTTGCCGAGACAAACTGATAAACATAATGAAAAGGCAAAGTAGATTAACATTGATAATTGCTATGACTAGAGAAGAAAAGTGAAATAGTGAAACTGGAAAGCATACTTAGACGTAAAGCTCGAGATAATTTTTCTAAATTAAAAAAAAAATTGAAATGCCTCATCATAATCCAGAAAAATGATGAAATATGATACTGAAACATTTACTGATGAATTTAGTAAATCTCAAAATCCAAAGCATCTTTAGAAACCACGACAAAGGTAGCTATATGCATAAGAAATATATAGGATAATTGCAGGCTTTTGTTCATCAGTATTAAGTGACAGAATATAATGAAGTTGGGCTTTTGCTTCTACCCCGGTTAAGGTCCCACTTTCTAATCATTTAGTTTAAGTGCAGGCAGAGAAGACTAAAATTCAGTAGAAAAGCCTATTCTGGGGTAAGTGAATTGATCAGGCTTCTACACCATTGGCCTCTGTGACTACCACTGACTGCCTTGATCTTGTTAACGTGGAAGGTGTGTGGGTGACTGTGGATGCCTGGAGCATGGGTGTGCGTGCATGCATAATTGTGCACACCTGAGCCTAGAGAGCAGCAATAAAAGGACGATGGGAGGATGGCTATGGAAGGTGAGGTGTGATTACAGGAAAGGCGAGACCACGAGAGAATGCCAGAGAGAGCTCACAGGTTGACTGGGGACTGTGGGCTGGGGGTCTGGTTGTGGCCAGCCTCCTAGCCCCCTGACCACTCTGCCTGCTCTGCACCTGGTTGCGCCACTACAACTGGGAAGTAAAAGGGAAGATTTTGAAATGAGAACTTCAAAGAGGTTGTCCCAAATTCTAAGCCTAACCTCTACTCAAGTGGCTTGCTGAAATGGAATCACTGCCGTGTAAACCATTCACAATGCAGCGCAACTAAGATTTAAGCTGCTACCCAAAGGTGGTGGAAACAATTTAAGTTGAATGAAAAAGCTGTGTGGCTATAATATTTATCTACATTTATAATTACAGAGTAGATTGGAAATATAATTTAAAAAACATACACTAATGTAAACATGAGATCAATTAGAATAAAACAAAAGCTTGTTGCCTATCTACAAAATTAGAGGTGGCACAGATAGAAAAATAAGAAATATAAATTAAATTTTATGTAATTCATAGAGGAGGCAAGATTTTAAAAGCTGATGAATGAAAAAAATGTTTAGGCAATTATGCCATGTTTTCAAATAATGAGTTACTAGTAAAAGTGAATACAACTTTTAAATTGCTATGTTGGTGAAACGGAGAGTTACTAGGACTTTCAAGAAAACATGAATAGCTAATAAAGCAAAAGATATAATAGAAAAGGAAGAGTCAGTAAGAAGAAAAACAGACCATATAATTTATGATGAAAAAAGGAAGTGCAAATATTTGTAGTAAAAATAGATATATTCAAATCACATGCTAAAACCAAAGTTTTTTAAATGATTAATAAACAAGACCACCTGAATGATCTATATAAGAGAAAAAAGATTCAGAAAAAAGATCTTTTTAATTAAAATATTAAAATGATATACTGGAGAAATAAAAACAAAGCCCAAACAAAACAAGCCAAAGAAACAGAAGGATTAACATTATCTAAAAGTAAAATCAACATAAAAGCTATTAAATTGGACAATAATGATTAAGATGGTCTGATGTATTTATGAATGATATAATCCCCATGAATATATTGCGGTGAGAGGGAGATGAAACAGCCATGAAGGGACTTCAGGATGAGGGCAGAGGAATGAGAGGGGGTGAAATAATTCACCAGAGTAAGAAGTAGAGAAGGCACCCTGTTACAGAAACAGGGTATGAGATGAGAATTCTGCATAATGAGGGAGATTTGAAGTGCTTTTATACTCTGAACTGTGGGGTTTCTAAGATTTAGGGCACAAGTCTGTGTTGGTTGCTATCTACTAAAGTAATTAGTCCCTGCATTTTTTTTAAAGATTTATTTATTTATGCATACAAGCTGGGGTACAGGCCAGAGGCATGGGGTGACAAGAGGGTTCACCAGAGACAGAGTGGGGAGCAGAACGGGCAGATTGACTGAAATACACTGCTGAAATACACTGCTGAGGGGAGCAGCAGGTGAGGCAGGAGAGGTCTGCCCCGCCATGTGGGAGTTCCACCCCCCCACCCTGCAGCATCCAACTTTCATTGCTGCTGCTGACAGCTCCACAGGGAGGCCCAGTCCCTGCATTTTTTACAATTTGTATCACCTTTATTTGTCACAGGTGGGTGTTGTGCCCTTGTTCCAATAACAATGATTTGATTCCCCTGTCTATCCAAGTCTCTGAGCCTGTTTTCCAGGGTGTCTTCAATTCCCCTTAACTGTTCAAAGCTTCATAGCCTAGTCTTCAAGGCAAGGAAGAGAGATTTCAACCCTATAAACCTTAACACATATCACTTACATTTTTTTCTACAATAAATACATAGCTTATAGTGGAAGCTGGACATTATTCTAAAACCTTTATGACAATTTGACACAAACAACAAACCCATGAGGTAATTATAATTATTATCTTTAATTTACAGATGAGGAAACTGGAGGTTAAGTAATGAAGTAAATCTGATTCCTATTCTTTGTTCTTAAATATATGCGAAATTCTCATAGGTCTTTGTGTGCTAAACCTTTGATATATTTTTGTTTTTAAAAAGTGAGTAGATAAACATAAAAAGAAAAAAATCTGAAAATCATATTAATATTGGCAATCTCATAGGTATTTATTATTTTTATAGAAAGAAAACAGAAAATCTGCTTCGTTTTCAAATCACCTTGGGAATGTCAAGAAAACTTCTGTACAGCAAAAGAGACATTAACCAAAACTAACAGACACCCTACCAACTGGGAAAAGATCTTTGCACACAATACATCTGATAAAGGACTGATAACAAAAATTTACAAAGAACTCACACAACTCAACAAAAAAAAAGCCAATAACCCAATCAAAAAATGGGCAGAAGAGCTCAAAAGGCACTTCTCCAAAGAAGAA
>PVIJ01021305.1:0-18822 GCA_004024925.1 Scalopus aquaticus | reverse complement strand
CTCTCCCCTTCCCTCCACACCACATCCTTCCCATTCCCTACCTTCCCCTTTCCTGTTTTGTCCTGTCCTTTCCTTTCTGTGCGACCCATCCTTCCTGGTCTCTTTCCAAATTGCACTCAAGGTTGCAGCCAAAGCCTGGAATGCCAGGCTCACTGTCAACTTCCTTTGAGTGTGGCGGCTGCATCTACCCAAGCGGACTTTCAGTGATTCTTTCTTTTTGCCGGAGGACAGGCTTGGGTGGCAAGAGACTTGGGGGCACAGAACTGGCATTCAAGATGTAGGGCGCCAGAGGAGATGGTCTGAATAGCTTTTGAGCGGCTGGCTGATTACCTTTTTGGATCGATGCACTCTGGTGCAGTGCATCCTAAACACAAATGTATATAAATAGACCAAAAGAGCACATCTGCTCGGTTGGAAACTGAAAACCTCTGAGAACATTGCTTTCAATGAAAGTGCCTTCGGTTGAGGCCACCTAGTTACTTGGTGTGAGATGGGTTGGGCTGGAATGGGGTGGGCCGGGCTTTGCCGTGCCATGCCGTGCTGTGCCCTGCCGTGCCGTGCTGTGCTGGTCAGGGCTGGGCAGTACCCTGGGGCCTGCTGCATAGGGCCTGGCGAAGATTAGACTCACAATGTATTTCTAGTGGGAGGCCCTGAGCCATGGCACCTCCATGAAACTAGCCCCCTAGGATTTGGTAGATTTAGGCACATACACAAACACAGAAAGGGTTAATTAATTCATTCATTCAATCCACCAGCCAACCAAATGTCCGGTTGTGGCTGGAGCGGGCAGGCACCAGGAATGGCTATTTTAAATGTTCTTCATGATTTCAAGGTATAGGTTTGTCTTTGAATGAAAACAGCTTTGAAAGGAAACCAAAGGAATGTTGAAAGCCTGAGAGCTTTCCCCTCCCCGCAGCCCTATTCCCCAGCACAACCCCAGCCCACTGGACTTTTCTTCCCTTCAGGGGGCACCACCATGCCGTGGCCACAGGTGGCGCTGTGTCCCAGCCATAGGCCCCCCTCTCACTCTTAACTAGAGCGAGTTTTCTTTCCCCAGACATTTCTCCCAGCCAGCTACCTTGGCCATGCGTGGCGATTGGAAGAAAGCTCACCTCCTGTGGAGGACGCTGGAACCCTCCAAGCAAAGTAACCGGTTCTCCTCTTCTGGGTTTCGTTTGAATTTAGTTGAACTTCATTTATCTTTTTCTTGGGTTCAGTTTCAATTTACGACGTGCGGTCCAAAAGGTCTTCTATTGGAATCAGCTGAGTGGGGCCTTATTTTAATTTATTTTTAGATAGTATTCCTTTTCAGATACAGTTTTTGTGGCTCTCAGACCGCTGAGGTATACAATATTTTAGAACAATCAAAGTGGAAGATTTGCATACATATGAGGTACTGGGAGGTGTTCTAAAACATTTAGAAACCCAATGTCAACATTTTTGAGCATGCCTCAGTTTTACATTTTTCCTTGAAGCGACAACGCTTCCCTTTACATTTTTAACTTTCCCAGATAAACCAATCAGGACACATTTATTTAAGGTCTCTACCTGGATTTAAGGGGGAAATTTTGTGGACTGTTTGTTGAGCTCTCCTGAGGTTCCACAAAATATCCTTTGATTCAGCCACACAAATGAGAGGCCACACAAATTTTACTTTAATTTAGATTGCTGGGAAGGTTTTTCATAGCTTATAGAAAACAGCAGCAGCCACATTTAATCTATCTGAAAGCTCTGGCTCAACTCAGCAGTAGGAAGTACCATGTTGACTATCATACCATGACCTTTGGTTTGTATCTCATAACAGAAATCGTTGATCTTCTAAGAAAACCTACAGTTTTTAAAACTCCAATTATTTTGAATACAAACTGCTTGACTTTAAAATTGTTGTGGTTGTTAGGCCGCCACCGACACCAGAGGACAGGAGACAGAGTAGGGTATAGATAGAGTTTATTAGCTCAGCTGAGGACCCTTGAGCCAAAGGGACTCAAAGGCCCCGTTTTGGTTTTACACACAGCTTATATACTTTCTTAACCATACCAGTCATGTTTATCCACACCATTACCCTATCCTAAGGAAAACATACATTATCCTTACCTTAAGCAAAGCAGTGTACAGAAGCAAATGTAGCAGTTAGGATCTCTGGTGCCATCCCGACAGGCCGTAAATTCTTTGGCGGGCTGTTCCCGGGCCGTTAATCTTTAGGCGGACTTTTTCCCAGGCCTATGGACATCTTAATTGCCCTTCAGTCCCCCCTTTTCTTGTTCCTAAATGAGGTCATCTGACCGATGCCCTGGGCCCATTTAGCTGTCCTAGGATCTCAAACCGCTGCCTTAGTACCATTAGCTTAACAGTATCACTCCTAGATGAAACAAAGGCAACAATTTTATTCAAGATGCACGGTCCAAATATCAGCATGGCAAGCAATAACCCGAGGGGGCCGATAGCAGCTGTCAGTAGGCTTGTGAGCCATGGGGACCGATTAAAAAAAGATTCATACCAGTTCATGTCTTGTTTCCTTTGTTCTTCTCGGTCTTGGAGTCATTTCCTTAGCTGGCGTAAACTATGTCTGCTACTCCAGAGCTGTTAGCATAGAAGCAGCACGTTTCCCCAAGGGCCACACCAGTCCGCCTTGTTTTAGAAATAATAAGTCTAGCCCTCTTCTATTTTGGAGGGCTACTTCAGCCAAGGAGTCTAGGGAGTGTTCTAAGTGTCTAACATTGGACTCCAGTGAGGCTAAATCCGTGTCGATGAGGGCACTCAACTTCTTCCAGTTTTGATCTGTTCTTACCAATGCGGCAGTCCCAATGGCCGTGGAGCCAGCAATGCCTAGGCTGACTGTAATGGGGATAAGTACAGGAGCTCTGCGTTGTCGAGAAAGTCCCATATGTTGTCGCCCCTTCCCCCCAGGGTATGTATATACTCGGGGCATCAAGCAGACCAGGACACACAAAGAAGGAGCCTGTCCCTCCCCCGTCATCAAGGCAAGAATTAGACAGGGAGTCAACCCGAAAGTACAGGCAAACCAGGCGCCCTCTGGGACGATTAAAAGGTAAGGGGTCTCGTCAACTGTCTGATCTATGTCATAGGTCTGGTCGCAGTACTCTGAGTATACTGAAGAGGCCAGCTCATATCTGCTAGACCGAAAACAGGTTCCCGTTCCCTGCAAGTTCCCTAGGGTAATTTTTGGTCTCTGTCCCCATGTACAGCGGCCCGCGTGTGCGTTTGTGCTGAGGGAAACGTTCCTTACAGCAGTCGGGGAGTCCCCCACACTAGCTGAGACTCCCACCCCTACATAAAAGGGTGGCTCTGGGTTGATACACAGCCAGCAGTCTTTGGCAATATCTGGAGCAGTCTGATTGAACAGATGGTGGATGGAATCCAACATCACTAGAATAGAACTGTCTCGGACCCCTAAAATTCCCTGTTCTTTAGATTTTGAAGTGAGACTAACCCTATTACCTATGGACATCTTAATTGCCCTTCAGTGGTCTTGGACCCCAGGTTTTAAGGAATGCTTAAAATTGGATACTTGTTCTAAGTAAGGATTTCCGCTTCTATCTTATTAAAAACCTCCTTGATATAAAGAGGGTATTAAAAACTTGGCTAAATGGATGTGTCAAATTTAAACTAAAACCTAAGTTAAAGTCAAAGAGTTACTCTTAAAGGCACAAATTTAAGACATGTTTAACCTGAAAGAGTTACTAAAGAACTGAAATTTACTAAATTGTAGTTTCTCAGTGTCTTCACAAATATTGGTGAAATAGCTAGTTCTTAAAATAAGTACACATGGCCAAATTTTTTTTAAGGTCAAGAGATCTCTATGACTGAACTTGCCCTTTTACCTCTGGAGGATTAATAAATTAATTATAAATGGCACTTATACAAAAGCTTAAATTTTGAGATCGTGATCTAAAATTGCGGTAAACAAAAACTAATTCAAAATTCAATGGCTTAAAGTATGCATGCCTTAAGGTTTTAGTGTTCGATATTAATACTTTACTCTATTTGAATGTGTATACTTAAAGAAAAAGTTCATGCTACTCAAAAAGAGGGGTAATTAACCTGGTCTATGTTAACAAACTTGCTTCTAAGGTTTTTATTTGAACCTCTCTTAACAAGGTCTTTTTCCAGAAAAACTAGTCCACTTAACTTTTCTCTGTGGAGAAAATATGGTTTTCTCCCAGTAAATGCCTTGACTTCCTTTCTCCTTCCAAAATATTCAAGGTGTCATCTAAAGCCATGTGAACAAGTTACTGAGACTCTCGCATGTATACAGACAATGTATATGGTATTAAGTCTCTGATATTTTTCTTGTTTTTATCAAATATATCTAGTGCTTGCTTAAGAAAAAACTTGATATTTGGAATTGTTATAGTTGCAACTCTGCAATTAACTTAAAATTTCAGCTCTAAAAAAATTAAGCTACAATTGGTATTTGTCTTAAATATTGTTCTTTTCATCATTATTTAAATGGTGGCTAAATTTCTTATAAAACTAAGATTTTGCTAAGTTTAGTAATGAGAATTTGTTGATCATTTAAGGTTACCTTACATAAACTTACTGAAATTTCAGGTTTACTTTTTGCTCCTTATTGTAAGGAAACTAAAATTTAATGTCATCTCACCTAAAAATACACATAATAAAGGATGTGTTTGGCTAAAGAGATGTATAATAGGCAACACACCTTCTGCCCAGATGTGAGTATGCAGGTGCATCTTTCCACCAACTATTTGTCCCTCTGCAGGGCAGCAGACTTCTGCTTACCTGTGACCTGTCCCATGCCAGGGATTCTCTTCACTGACCTCTCTCAGCAGGGCAGCTCTCCTCAAGGCTGCCTGCCTGCAACCATGCAGACGTCTCTTAGCAAGCCTGTCCCTTTCGGGGCAGTTCTTCCTGCCCACTCGCGTCTATGCGAGTGCTCCCTATTCTTCTGTCTCTTTCCTTAATAATCCTGTTCTTTAAATAAAAGAAAAAATGGGGCCTCCCCGGTGGCACAGCGGTTGAGCGCTGCGCTGTGGAGCTGTCGACGCAAGTTCGACGCCCGGCCAGGGAGAATCCCACATGGTGTGGCAGACCTCTCCTGCCTCGCCCGCTGCTCCCCTCAGCAGTGTATTTCTGATCTGCCTGTTCTGCTACCCGCTCTGTCTCTGGTGAACCCTCTCGCCGCCCCACACCTCTTGCCTGTACCCCAGCTTGCATATAAATAAAATATTAAGCCAGTCAATTATCTCATTAGCCAGTCTTGCCCTGATATCAGGCTCAGTCTCCAGAAACTAATCAAGGGATTAAGACCCTTTTATATGGCCTTCAAGGCCTACAATGACATGGAGGGGACTAACTAGAATAAGAAAAAGAAAGGGAGAAAGACCAAAAAAAGGGCCACTATATGGCAGTTGCCATTGTCAGTACCCTGCCACCTCAGACGCACCCAAGGCCCCATGTGCCCAAGGGCATTCGGAAACTCAATCTCTTAATGGGCTGCCAACTTGCTTCCACTGCCAGCAACTGGGACACCTCAGCAGCCAGCGTCTAAAGAATATTTCAGCAGGGCCATCAGTGACATCGCACAGGGCACAGGGCACTGAAAAAGTGACTGTCCCACTATCCAGAGAGGGAGGGGGCCAGCCCAAACCCAGGCCAGGATGGGAGGACAGTCTTTACTATCAGCTGCCTCTGACTATGAAGAACCCAGTGCAAGAGAAGACGTTCTCTGAAGAAGCCCAGATGTAAGACAGGCTCCCCTGTTTACTGTTTCTATGGACAAGCCTCAGGTGACTCTTGAAGTGGCAGAAAAAATAATTAGCTTCTTGGTAAATAAGGGGCCACTTACTCTGTCTTGCTTCAATTCTTTGGACTGACATACTGTCAATTGTCTCCCTCACTGGTACTAATGGCCAGCCTGGCCCAGGATACTTTATAAAACCACTACCTTGCTCACTGCAAGGCCACATGTTTGTATATTTTTAGTCTTGTTTTTCTAGCTTCCTCTATTAGGACAGTACATAGTAAATAAATTATAAACTACCAGTCTCCACAGCCACTATTGGCTCTTCTGGATGCTGCCACAAAACATTGGGGTAGTACAGTAGCCCCAGGTCTCACTAATGACCTGCGCCTCCTGTTCAAACCACCGACCACAAAGGAAAGTACTTAATTCCACATGATTTTTTTGTGTATTGGATTTACAGTTATAATTTATCTGTACTTTTCCTGTTCACCCTGGGATTATACTCAGTTACACCCCCAGAGTGCACTATTTGTCAAAAAGTTCTTCTCTTTTATTTTACCTTCGCTCATTTTTTTTGGTGAAACTTCTCTGCCCATCTTGGCAATTAAGCTATTCTTGTTAATGTTTATTCCCCTGTTGATGACTCTGTTGGCTAATTCTCACTCTTATCACCACCCATTAACTCTGGCCTTAAATCTTATGGCAAAGACAGGAAATTATAGTGACCGCTAGGTGTGCCCTAGAGGGGACCATACTGTACAAAAAAATCCTCTCTGGGCCCTTCCAGCTTCTATCAAGGAACTAAGTCATTTGTCAGCCTCCATGTATAGGATAAAAGTACATCTCACTAATGGGACTACTTCTTCCCACTATAAATGGACACAATTAGTTCCTTCACAACTTAATGATAGCTGATCCCAAGCAGTTTCTCCGTCTTTGGATTTAGTAGGCCTCATAGGAGGGATATCAATATGCCTTCCTCCGAAGATCTTTCTAACCAGGACTGGGGCGGACATGGGCACAACAACCCTATTTTAAAATATCCTGGCCTTGTATATGCTGTTGCCCGTGGTTTCTTTTGGTTTACAAAAATTCCACTCTTAAAAAAAATCAGTGTTAAATCTGACTATTATGGTACAACAAGGGTGGACAGTCACAGTACATACATTAGTTCAACAACGCTCTTTAAATTCCTGAGCCTCTGTAGCTATACAAAACCACAGAGTTCTAGGCCTGCTGATGGTTAAAGTAGGAGGAATTTGTGCTCCCCTAAATAAAGCATGTTGTTTTGGGATTAACACTTCTAGTGAGGAGAATAAAAGTCTGGAGCTACTAAAAATATATATCCATATTATAAATGACCTTAAAAGACAGGCAGGATAAGGACCTAGCTAGCTACAATCAATCCTTGCCTCTATGGAAAGCCAGTTTCTGTACTGGTTGCTCTCCTTTCTCGTTCCCTTACTAATTTTCATTATTGTGCTTTTGCTTGGACCTTGCATCCTCAACGCCCTCGTTAAAATCATTGCCTCTGGTCAGGAAGCCATCAGACTCCAAATGGTCCCTCAGATGAAAGTCAATATGACGCTGCCATTGTCTTTCTTCTGAGGTCCCTTAGATCGTCCCCCTGCAGTGGAGACCTGACTGCTTCCCCATGTCGCCCATTTTCAGCAAGAAGCAGTTACTGACAAGACCGACGCCCTCTGTCCTAACAGCAGTTAGGGGTTCCATCCCTAGAGGGGGAAATGAGTCCAGGGCAAGTTAGGGTTAATTAGGCAACTTCAGGGACAGTCAGGCAAGGACCTCAGAGACAAAGATAAGGCAGTAAATTCTAGGTGTTAACCAAAGTATACTCAAAAAGATAAGGAAAGTAAATTATAAATGCCACCCAGACATACTCCAGAGATGAGGTCAGAAGTCAAGAGAAGCTAATGGAGACAGATAATTTCAAGGTTAAAATTTAATCAGGACAGTAAATGTTGGCAGACCTTAAAGAAAAACCCTTAGATAAGAGATGGGAAAATGGGCAAAACTGCTGGAAGAGTACAACGACTAGAAGAGAGAGCCAATCACAAAGCAGAATATGATGAGATTTTAGAACAAAAAAAAGGTTTAATAACCCTAGACCCAGGCCCACGGCAGCTTCCTTACCCCTACCAAGTACAGCGTACTTGGGAGCCCTTACTTTCTTCCTGCAAATAAACTTTTCTTTACTCTCTTACTTTTTTTACTCTCTTAAATAAAATTTGCTTCTCTCTGATTACTTATCTAAAATGTCTGAGAATTCCTTTTTACGACTTCGTGAGACAAAAACCTGTGGTGGTTCAAGGGTTACAGCTTACACTATCTTCATCCTCCCTTAGAGTGTGGCTGTAGCATATACTCAAGAGGACCTTCCCTGATTCTTTCCTTTTGCTGAGGAGAACCTTGGGTAGCAAGTTGGGAGCACAGAACTGGCATTCAAGAGGTAGAGCACCAGAAGAGATGGTATGAATTGCTTTTGAGCGGCAGGCTGATTATCTTTTCAGATCCATACAGTCTGGTGAAGGGCATCATGTGCAGAAATGTCAATAAATAGACCAAAAGACCTCATCTGCTGGGTTGTAAACTGAAAACCTCTCAGAATATTCCTCTCAATGAAAGTGCCTTTGTTTGGCTTACGCCAGGTAGTGGCATGGGGTGAGGTGGGGAGGGCTGGACTGGGGTGGGCAGGGTGTGCGGGGCATGGTTGGGCAGTACCTTGAGGCCTGCTGCATGGGGCCTGGTGAATATTAGACTTACAATGTACTTATAGTCGGAGGCCTTGTGCCATGGTACCACCTGTCCCAACCTCCAGGATATTAGCTCCCCAGGATTTGGTGGAGATATAGGCACATAGACACACACACACACACACACACACACACACACACACAGAGAGAGAGAGAGAGAGAGAGAGAGAGAGAGAGAGAGAGAGAGAGAGAGAGAGAGAAAGGGTTCATTCATTCATTCAACAGAAAGGAAGGGTGGGGATGGAGAAGGCAGGCACCGGGAATGGATATTTTAAATATCCCTAATAATTTCCAGTTATTGGGTTGTCTTTGGAAGAGAATGGTATTAAAAACAAAGCAAAGGAAGTGGTCAAAGACTGAGAGCGCCCGGCAGTCCTTTTCCCCAGCACAATCCCGGCCCACTGGACTCCTCTTTCCTTCATGCTGCACTACCCCTCTCTGGTCACCAGGTGGCGCTTTACCCCGGAAATGGGTCCCTCTCTCTCTCTCTTACTAGCACGCGTTTTCCTTCCCCAGACTTTTCTCCCAGTCAGCAACCTTGGCCATGCGTGGCCATTGGAAGACGCTTCACCTCCTCTGGGTAACTCTGGAACCATCCAAACAAAGTAACAGGTTCTCCTCCTCTGGGTTTACTTTTAATTTAACTTGAACTTCATTTATGTTTTCCTGGGTTTAGTTTCAATTAAAATCGTTCAGTCCAAAGAGTCAGCTCTTGGAATCAGCCTGGGCCTTTTGTTGTTGTTGTTGTTATTGAGACAATATTCTTTGTCAGACACAACTTTTGTGTCTCTCAGAGCGTTGAGTGTACGATATTTTAGTACAATCAAAATGGATGATCTGCATACATATGAGGTACTAGAAAGTGTTTTAAAAGATTTAGAAACCCAATGTTAACATTTTTGAGCATGCCTCGGGTTAACTATTTCTTTTAAGTGACAACACTTCTCTTTAAATTTTTAACTTTACCTGATAAACCAAATAGGACACACTTATTTAATGTCTCTTCCAGGAGAAAAGGGGAAATTTTGTGGACTGTTTGTGGAGCTCTCCTGAGGTTCCACAAAATCCAGAAATGAGAGACTACCCAAATTTTACTTTCATTTAAATTTGTGGGAAGCTTTATCATAGATGTCAGAAAACAGCAGCAGCCACATTTAATCTCTCTGAAACCTTGGGCTAAACTCAGATGTAGGAAGTACCATGCTGACAATCATACCATAACCTTTGGTTTTTATCTCATAGGTGAAATTATTGATCTTCTAAGAAAATCTCCCATTATTTTTACACTTCCAAGACAATAAGTATGCAACATACACAACCCAGATAAGAGATGAAAATTATAGGCATTACCATCTTAGAGTACATTCACAAGCCAGACAAGAGATTAAAATTCTACCTGTTCATTAACACCTTCTCAGATCATGTTTTGAAAGACTCATTAGGGGTGTGGGCTCCCTGGTGGTGCAGCTGGTTAAGTCATGGCAGTATTAAGATCCAAAGAGACACTGCCAAAGCAATTCTGAGCACACTTGGGTTTCCCGGCGGTGCCAGGAGTGCGGGTGGGCTGATAAGCTGCCTGCCTTTCTTCCTGCAAGGGGAAAAGGCTGTGGCCGCGTAGCCGAAGAACAGGAGAGGGCGTGACCGCATAGACGCTGACCCTCAGCAGCTTCTACACTGCCCAGCCTGCTCCGGTTCCGCAGCTATGCGGCCCATGGAACCCGTGGGCGAGGTCCCTGCACACGAAATTACTTGGCTTTTCCTAATATTGAGGTTTAATCTAAGGGGAAAAAATGCTGAGTTTTTCAGATTTGTTGCCAACAAGGTGCTTATTCATTGAGTAAAGAATTATCAATTGCTTGTGGAACCTCTGAAAATTAATTTCTTTTTAAAATTGATTAATATGTTTAGACCAGTTAAAGGAAAACTGCAACATTCTGTCACTGGAATTCCAAAACTCAGATTTCCCATACAGTCTGAGTAGGAGAGACCGAGAGTGAGAGAGAGAGAGAGAGAGAGAGAGAGAGAGAGAGAGAGAGAGAGAGCGCGCACGCAGGCAGTGAATTTTTCTCATCAGGCTGGAAGTGCAATACGAAGTTGTCTGACAGGATCGTGCTTTTCTGAAACCAGTAGGGGAGAGGGCTTCCCCACCTCTGTTGGTCTTCTTGTTGGCTTTTGAGGTTTCTGCACTTGGCTATTAATCGCCTCTTGACTCAGCGCAAGAAGAATTCACAGCCACATCTCTTTACAAGAAGCAAACAGGAAAGTTTCTTCAGAGACAGAATAACGTTGAACATCCAGGGAGAAGTCGGTGTGGGTGGTGGGGTAGTGCAGTGCAGAATCCTACAGAAGAACAAATGCAAAGGAGGATGCGGGCTCTGTTCTTTCAATGGGGTACAGAAATTGCTCAATTTCCAGACTATCATTTACTAAATGGGTATCATTTACTAAAATGATGACTTGGTCTCTGCACTTGACTCATCTAAACCATGCTGGGAGATGCAACATAGATAAGAAAGGGGAACCTATAGGGTTGCTACTGGATATCAAGCATTTCCAGAAATGCAAGAGAGAACAATACTCCTGACTGCTCTTGCTCCCGTCTTGTCAGCTGCTTCCCTTAGCAGTGTATTTCAATTAATACCCCTTTTCTGGTCTCCACTCTTTTCTGGAGAATCCTTTCACCCCCACGTCTCTAACCTATCCCATGATTCTCTTGCCCACTCCATCTAGGAGAAGCTTTCACACATTAGGGTTTGTGTGGAGGAAGAGTGTGTCCCTCCTCCTTTCCTTTCCCTTCCCTTCCCTTCCCTTCCCTTCCCTTCCCTTCCCTTCCCTTCCCTTCCCTTCCCTTCCCTTCCCTTCCCTTCCCTTCCTTTCCTTTCATTTCCTTTCCTTTATCTTCCCCTCCCCTCTCGTTCCCTCCCCTCCCCTTCTGTCCTCTCCTCTTCTTCCCTTTCTTTTCCTTTCTTGTTCTGTCCTGTCCTTTCTCTATGACCCAGATTTCCCAGTCTCTTACCAAAGAGCACTTAGGGTTACAGCAAAAGTCTGAAGTGCCAGGGTCACTGTCACCTCCCTTAGAATGTGGCAGCTTCATCTACCCAAGAGGACCTTCACTGATTCTTTCTTGTTTCCCAAGGAGAACCTCAGGTAGCAAGTTGGGAGCACTGAACTTGCATTCAAGTGGTAGGGCACCAGAAGAAATGGAATGAATTCCTTTGGAGCAGCTGCCTGATTATCTTTCTGGATCAATTCAGTCTGGTGAAGAGCATCACAAACACAAATGCATAAGAATAGACCAAAAGAGCACATCTGCTAGGTTGAAAACTGAAAACCTCTCATAACATTCCTCTCAATTAAAATGCCTTTGTTTGGTTTATGCAAGGTAGTGGCTTGGGGTGAGATGGGGTGGGCTGGACTGGGGTGGGCCAGGCTGTGCTGGGCGGGGCTGGGCCATGGCCACATCTGTCCAAACCTCCAGAAAATTAGCTCCCTAGGATTTCTGGGAGATATAATCACATACACACACACACACACACACACACACACACACACACACACACATAAAGGGTTCAATCATTCATTCACTCAACAATAAGGCAGGGTGGGGATTGAGTGGTCAGCCGCTGGCAATGGAAATTTTAAATATCCTTAATAATTTCAAGCTAAAGGGTTTTCTTTGAAAGAAATCAGTATTAAAAATAAAGCAAAGGAAGTGTTGAAAGCCTCAGAGCTCTTCCTCCCAGCATCCCTTTTCCCCAGTACACCCCTAGCCCACTGAATGACAATTCCCTTCAGGCTGCAACACCCCGTTGTGGCCACCAGGTGGCGCATTGTCCCCCAAATCGGTCCCCTCTCTCTCTTAATAGCGCGGGCCTGTGTCTAGGGGTATTTAAACTGCCTTTTCTTTCTTCTAAAATTTCATCATATTCTGCTTTGTGATTGGTCCTCTCTCCTAGCGGCTATACTCCTCCAGGCAGATGTGCCCATTTTCCCATCTCCTATCTTAGAGTTTTTCTTTAAGGACTGCCAACATTAACTGTTCCGATTAAACTTTAGCCTTGAAATTATCTATCCACATTAGCTTCCCTGGAGCTCTGACCTCGTCTCTGGAGAATGTCTGGTTAGCATTTGTACTGCCCTTGTCCAAACAAAAGAACAATAAAAAAAATTAGTAAGGGAAAGAGGAAGGAGAGCAACCAAGACAGAAGTTGGCTTCCTATAGAGGCAAGGATTGATTGTCACCAGGTAGGCCCTTGTCATGCCTGTCTTTTAAGGTCATCTACAATATGGATATATTTTTTAATACCTTCAGGTGTTTTTTTTTTTACCTCACTAGAAGTGTTAATCCAAAACCAACATCTGTTATTTAGGGGAGCACAGATTCCTCCTACTTTAGCCATTAGCAGGTCTAGAGCTTTGTGGTTTTGTATAGCTACAGAGACTCGGGATTTAAAGAGCATTGTTGAACCTCTAATGTATGTACTGTGACTGCCACCCTTGTTGTACCATAATAGTCAGATTTAACACTGATTTTTTTTTTAAGAGTGGAATTTTTGTAAACCAAAATAAACCATGGGCAACAGCTTATACAAGGCCAGGATATTTTAAAATAGGGTCGGTGTGCCCATGTCCGCCCCAGTCCTAGTTAGAAAGATCTTTGGAGGAAGGCATATTGATATCCCTCCTATTATGTCTACTAAATCCAAAGATGGAGAAACTGCTTGGGATCAGCTATCATTAAGTTGTGAAGGAACTAATTGTGTCCATTTATAGTGGGAAGAAGTAGTCCCATTAGTGAGATGTACTTTTATCCCATACATGGAGGCTGACAAATGACTTAGTTCCTCAATAGAAGCTGGAAGGGCCCAGAGAGGGTTTTTTTTGTACAGTATGGTCCCCTCTAGGGCACACCTAGCGGTCACTATAATTTCCTGTCTTGCCATAAGATTTAAGACCAGAATTAATGGGTGGTGATAAGAGTGAGAATCAGCCAACAGAGTCATCAACAGGGGAATAAACATTAACAAGAATAGCTCAATTGTCCCTGAAGCTGCCTAAATAACCATAACTTGCCCTGGGAGTCAGTATCATGTTGACAATCATACCATAACCTTTGGTTTGTATCTCATAACTGAAATCGTTGATCTTAGAAGACAAACTACAATTTCTTAAAACTCCCATTATTTTGACACTTCCAAGACATTAGGTATGCAACAAAAAAAACACAGATAAGAGATGAAAATTACAGCCATTACCACCTTAGAGTACATTAACAACCCATACAAGAGATTAAAACTACACCCATTACCAGTTCTCAGATCACGTTTTCAAAGAATCATTGGAGGTGTGGGGAACTTTGATGGTGTAGCTGGTTAAGTCACAGCAGTATGAAGCTCCACAGAGCCGCTGACAAATGCATTTCTGAGAACGCTTGGGCTTCAGGGCGTTGCCAGGGGCGCTGGAGGGCTGATACTCAGTCGGCCCTTCTTCCTGCAAGGGAAATGGTCGTGGCCACATAGATGCTGACCCGGAGCAGTGTCTATGAGGCCCAGACAATTCCTGTTCCAAGTCTGTGTGACCAGTGGAACATTTGGGCCTGCTCTACATGGATAAGGTTACACAGCTTTTCCTACTATTGAGGTCTAAACTAAAGGGGAAAATGCTCAGTACTTGAGACTTGTTACCAAGCTTGATAAGGCGCTTTTTCATTGAGTTAAGACTTACCAATTGCATGTGGGACCTCTGAAAATTAATTTCTTTTCAAAATTGATTAATATGTTGAGACCAGTTAAAGCAAAAAGGCAACTTTTTGTAACTATAATTCCAAACCTCAGATTTCCCATACCGTCTTGGGGGGAGGGAGAGAGGGGGAGAGAGAGGGAGAGGGAGAGGGAGCAGAAAGAGACATTTTCTCTTCAGGCCAGAAATGCAAAATGAAGTTGTCTGACAGTATCGTGCTTTTGTGAAACCAGTCGGGGAGATGGCTTTCTTACCTCTAATGGCCTTCTGGTTGGCTTTAGAGGTTTCTGGACTTGGGAATTCTTCACCTCTTGATTTCGGCGCGGGAAGAATTCACAGCCAGTCTCTTTACCAGAAACAAACAGGAAACTTTCTTTAGAGACGGAACAACTTTGTACATTCAGGGAGAAGGTGTGGGGGTGGGATAGTGCAGTGAAAGAACAAAAGCAAAGGAAGATGCGGGCTTTGTTCTTTCAATGGGGTTCAGGATCTGCTCATGTTCCAAGCTGTCATTTACTAAGTGGGTATAATTTACTGAAATGAAGACTTGGTCTCTGCACTTGACTCAGATAAACCATGCTGGGAGATGCAAAATAGATAAGAAGGGGGAAACTATAGTGTTCCCACAGGCTATCAAACATTTCTGGAAATGCAAAACATAGCAATAGCCCTGACAGCTTTGCTCCTGTTTTGCCCGCTACTTCCCTTAGCAGTGAATTTCTATTTCTCTTCTTTTTCTGGTCCCCACTCTTTTCTGGAGAATTCTTTCACCACCAAGTCTCTAATCTACCCCAAGATTCTCTTTCCCAATTTGACTTGAGATGTTTTCACACATTAGTGGTGTGTGGAGGAGGGTGCCCCTTCTCCTTTCCTTTCCCTTCCTTTCCCTTCTCTTCTCTTCCCTTCCCCTCCCTTCCCTTCCTTTCCCTTCCCTTCCCTTCCCTTCCCTTCCCTTCCCTTCCCTTCCCTTCCCTCCCCTCCCCTCTCCTCCCCTTCCCTTCCCTTCCTTTCCTTTCCTTTCCTTTCTTATTCTGACCTGTCCTTTCCTTTCTCTTAGTTCCAGCCTTCCCAATCTCTTTCCAAATAGCACTTAGGGTTGCAGCAAAAATCTAAAGTGCCAGGCCCACTGTTATCTCCCTTAGAGTGTGGCGGCTTCATCTTCACAAGAGGACCTTCACTGATTCTTTCTTGTTGCCCGAGGAGAAGCTTGGGTAGCAAGTTGGGAGCACAGAACTCACACTGAAGAGGTAGAGCAACAGAAGAGATAGTATGGATTGCTTTTGAGCAGCTGGCTGATTATCTTTCCGGATCAATTCAGTCTGGTGAAGGGCATCACAAACACAAATGTATAAAAATAGACCAAAAAGCACATCTTCTGGGTTGAAAACTGAAAACCCCTCAGAACATTCCTCTAGATGAAAGTGCCTTTGTTTGGCTTATGCGAGGTAGTGGCTTGAGGTGAAATGGGATGGGGTGGACTGTGGTGGGCTAGGCTGTATGGGCAGGGCTGGGACTTACCATGTTTCCTCCTGCATGGGGCTCCGTGAAGATTAGACTCACAATGATTTATAGAGGGAGGCCTTGGGCCATGGCACCATCTTTCCCAAGCTCCAGAAAATTAGTTCCCTAGGAAATCTGGGAGATATACGCACATACACATACACCCATAAAGGGTTCATTCACACATTCAACAAAAAGATGGTGTGGGGAAGGAACTAGCAGGTGCTGGAAATGGATATTTTGAATGTCCTTAATAATTTCAAGTCATATGTTTGTCTTTGAAATAAAACAGCATTTTAAAAAACAAAGGAAGTATTGAAAGCCTGAGCGCTCTCCCCTCCCTGCTGCCCTTTTCCCCAGCACACCCCAGGCCCAGTATTCTCCACTTCATTTCAAGCTGATCCACCCCGCTGTGGCCACCAGGTGGCGCTTTGTCCCCGAAATTGGCCCCGCTGTCTCTCTTACTAGCGAGGGTTTTCCTTCCCCCATATTTCTCCCAGCCAGCAACCTTTCAGTGCTAGGCGATTGGAAGACTGCTCAGCTCCTCTGGAGGATTCTGGAATCCTCCAAAGTAACATGTTTTCCTCTTATGGGTTTAGTTTTAATTTAACTTGAACTTCATTTAAATTTCTCCTGTTTTTAGTTTCAATTTAAATCATACAGTCCAAAGTGTCTACTGTTGGAATCAGGTGGGGCCTTTCTTTTATTGAGACAATATTCTTTGTCAAATACAACTTTTGTGGCTCTCAGACCGTTGAAGTGTACAATATTTTAGAACAATCAAAATGGACAATTTGCATACATATGAGGTACTAGAATGTGTTCTCAATGATTTAGAAACCCAATGTTGACATTTTTTTTAAAAGATTTATTTATTTATACATACAAGCTGGGGTACAGGCCAGAGGTGTGGGGCGGTGAGAGGGTTCACCAGAGACAGAGTGGGTAGCAGAAGAGGCGGATCAGAAATATACTGCTGAGGGGAGCAGCGAGCGAGGCAGGAGAGGTCTGCCACACCAAATGGGATTCTCCCAGGCTGGGCATCGAACTCGCATCGCGCACCGCTGACAGCTCCACAGCGCAGCGCTCAACCGCTGCGCCACCAGGGAGGCCTCCCCAATGTTGACATTTTTGAGCATGTCTCAGTTTAACTTTTCTATTAAGTGAAAATACTTCCCTTTAAATGTTTAATTTCACCTGGTAAACCAAATAGGACACATTTATTAAAATCTCTCCCAGGAGAAAAGGGGGAAATTGGGCGGGCTGTTTGTAGAGCTCTCTTGAGGTTCCACAAAATGTCCTTTGATTAAGTAAATAAGAGACTACCCAAATCTTAATTTAATTTAGATTTCTGGGAAGCCTTATCATAGATGTCAGAAAACAGTACCAGCCACAATAAATCTCTCTGAAAGCTTGGACTCAACTCAGGAGTAGGAAATACGATGTTGACAATCATACCATAACCTTTGGTTTGTATCTCATAACTGAAATCATTGATTTTCAAAGACAAAGTACTATTTTCTAAAACTCCAGTTATTTTGACACTCCCAAGACATTAGGTATTTCAAATCAACAACCCAGATAAGAGATGAAAATTATAGGCATCACCACATTAGAGTACATTAACAACTCAGACAAGAGTTTAAAATTCTACCCGTTCATTACCACCTTCTCAGATCATGTTTTCAAAGAATCATTTGGGGTGTGGGGGTCCCTGGCGGCGCAGTTGGTTAAGTCAGGGAAGAATGAAGCTCCGCAGACACACTGCCAAATGCGTTTCTGAGCACACTTGGGCTTCCCAGCGTTGCACGGGGCGCAGGAGGTCGGATACTCGGCCAGACCTTCTTCCTGCAAGGGGAATGGGCGTGACCCCATAGACGCTCACCCCGAGGAGCTTATACGCGGGCCAGCCTGCTCCGGATTTGCTTCTATACGGCCCGTGGAACCCGTGGGCATGTCCACGCCAACGAAGTTACCCGGTGTTTCTTAATATTGAGGTCTAAACTAAGGGGGAAAATGTTGAGCACTTCGGACTTGTTACCAAGCTTGATAAGATGCTTTTTCATTGAGTAAAGACTTACCAATTGCTTGTGGGACCACTGAATATTAATTTCTTTTTAAAACTGATTAATATGCTAAGACCAGTTAAAGCAAAAATGCAACTTTCTGTAACCATAATGCCAAACCTCATATTTCCCATACCACCTGAGGGGGAGAGACAGAGAGATAGAGAGACAGAGACAGAGAGGGAGACAGAAAGGGGGGGGGAGAGAGAGAGAGAGAGAGAGAGAGCTAGCATGAGAAGACATTTTCTCTTCAGGCCTGACGTGCAAAATGAAGTTGTCTGACAGGATCGTGCTTTTCTGAAACCAGTAGGGGAGATGGCTTTCTCATCTCTGATGGTCTTCTTGTTTGCTTTTGAGGTTTCTGGACTTGGGAATTTCTCACCTCTTGACTTCGGCGTGAGAAGAATTCACAGCCACGTCTCTTTACCAGAGACAAACAGGAAAGTTTCCTAGAGATGGAATAACTTAGAACATCCAGGGAGAAGTCGGTGTGGGGGTGGGGTGTGCAGTGCAGAATCCTATGGAAGAACAAATGCAAACAAGGATTTGGGATCTGTTCTTTCAGTGAGGTTCAGGGACTGCTCATGTTCCAGGCTATCATTTACTAAGTGGGTATCATTTACTGAAATGAAGACTTGGTCTCTGCACTTGATTCAGGTAAAACATGCTTGGAGATGCAAAAAGATAAGAAAGGGAATCCTATAGGGTTACCAAAAGCTATCAAGCCGTTCTGGAAATGCAAACCATAGCAATAGCCCTGACTGCTCTTGCTCCCGTCTTGCCAGCTGCTTCCCTTAGCAGTATATTTCAATTAATCCTCTTTTTCAGGTCTCCACTCTTCTCTGGAGAATTCTTTCACACCCACGTCTCTGACCTACCCCAGGTTTCTCCTGCCCACTCTATCTAGGAGATGCTTTCACACATTAGTGATTGTAGTGTAGGAGGAGGGTACCCCCTTCTCCTTTCTCTTCCTTTCCTTTCCTTTCCTTTCCTTTCCTTTCCTTTCCTTTCCTTTCCT
>PVIJ01021304.1:0-18816 GCA_004024925.1 Scalopus aquaticus | reverse complement strand
CAATCATGGGGCCTTAGGCAATGGAGAGGTTATGTCTGCAGGCATAGTGGAGAAACTTAGTTACTGTTCTCCTGAAATTATACTTAAATTTATTTGCAAGAAGAAATATCGCATCCTGACTTTTGGGAACACTTCATTGAAGGCTCCGCCCATAGAGTGACCTTGTCAAAACAATATGGGGGTCTAGGTTGCGACAACCCTGTCCCCCTCAATGCCCAGAAAGTTCACCAATGCTACCCGCGTTGTGCAGTTTCTCTGAATTGTGATGCTCAAAGCCACTTGATATTTTATTCCTACAAACCCCTTCTCACCTGGTCCCAGGAAGAGGGAATACATGAAACTGTTTTAAATAAGTAAGTATCTATTGGATTCAAATGAATTAGATTCTATTCAATATCAGTTTAGTCATCAACTTGGACCTAAGATAGAATATTAGGCGGTTGAATTTTAGATAAGAATCAGGACTATGGGAAATAAGAGAAAATAATTTACATATATCATCTCATTTTCTGAATATTACCATATAACACAAATATTGTTTTTCCAAACTACACATGTGTAAAACTGCTACTACGTGACTAAGATAAGATTTGAAGCTACCTCTGAAAATATTTAAATCTCAGTTGTATTCACTTTATCAGTAGTGCTCAAGGATTTTACTATATTTAGATGGAGCAGATCAGAAGACCCACAGTAAAATTTTTCCCCTACCTGTGCTTTCTTTGCTTAGAAAAACAAATTGATAATAACACAGAATGCAGAACTGACAAAGTCCATTGAAATAAATTTATTGCAGCTACAGATGTTGACTTGTTAATGTTTCCAGAAGTGAGAATAACTATACAAATGAATTAATTACAAAAGAGCATGATATAAATATAATCTAGCAGAGTTGCTATAGTTTTAATATACTACAAATTATTAAATAGCATTAATGTATATATAGAAGATAATGAATCTGTCAATATGTTAGAGTGTATATATATAAATGTATATGCTTAAGTAATAGGAATGTACATTATTCACCTTGAAATTTCAAGTCACATTCTAAAGTGTATTAAATAAAAATGTATAAATCCAAATTCATATATTCACTAAATTGGAGAGTTCACTAAAAAAATCCTAAACCAACTAAATGGATGAAAATGAAAATTATAGCATCCCATAATTTAAAAGCCAGAAGAGCAGCAGTTGTAAATTGTCCTACTCAAGGCAAGCAATTAACACAATAGTAGCAAACCACTTTTCCCTCAGATTTTTGGAGTTCACTTTCTTTTGGTGTGTGTACATAAAGCAGTAGAAGTTTTATAGTGTTGTCTTACAGACAGACTGCATGATATAATGGTGATTTTTAGTTCTCAGGAGATGTAAACTCTAATGAGAATAAATGAATATAAAATTTAGTAAACTTTGGTAATAACAAGGCTTATACATCACTAACAATTTGCTTATATATATATAGTGAAGTTCATGTTCAACCTAATCACCAAAGCAGTTAATCATCAGAGTAAGAACTCATAGGGGAGTTGGGAAATTATTCAGGGGGAAGAAGGACATCGATGTCAGCTGATGGATTAAAAAATGATATCTCCATTCATGAGAAAGCCATGAAGAAAAAGTATTTAGGGTTGTGAAATATTTTACATTTATTAGTCCAACCAGTGAGGAAGTTTAATGAAGTATTACCAATTTCTAGGACAGGCTGAAAATGTTCACATGACTGCGCTTAGCTTCTCACAGTAACAATTCTCTTTCTTATGCTGACAGTATTATAATAATACTTTAGCAAAAACAAACATGGAAATAGAGTAAACATTAGTCAGCAGTTCATCTTTCATGTGTCACCTTGGGATAAATTGGGGAAGAAATTTGGAAGAACATTGTGCCATTCTAAAAGGCTGAAACCTGAGTGGAAGATATTTTAATGGAAGTTGAAAGAATTGACTTATACCTTCAAAGTCACAAGAGCTTTTGGGTACCCTATATATGTCATTTCTCCCTCTAAATGGTAAAATATTAAAACAAGGCTTGCATATCGCAGGTGTCGTACTCATTCTCTTTGCTGCCTGTAAAAATAGAAATCCAAGAGTTAGAATGGATAAAATTCACATTCCTGATCTTGCATAAATTGGCAAGGACTGAAAAGATAGTCATTGCTATCTTTTCAACTCATTGCTGTAATGTTCCCCTGGTAGCTAGGAATGCAGGGTCCATTTAAAGTGGGGAATGGTGTATAAATGGACATCTGCAGGGAAACTACAGACTTCTGTCTCATCACAGTGGAGACTGAGTAAAGTGGTGCCATAACTAAGAGGGACACTGAAAGAAAAATAATCTTTCTAGATCCTTCTGAAAAAGTCACATTGTGATTTAGTTATTTTATTCAGTCTGCCAAGTTCCCATAATATCAATCATAACCACAGTATAATGTTCCTATAGAAATATATTTTGAGTACAAATAAAACAAAAGCAACAAAAATGATTTTCAGTTATTCTTGTCACTATTTCCTTTCATTAATATGTGTAGCTAGAATCTATTACATATGCTAAATATAATGTCTTAAATCATATTGAGTCTAAATTGTTCTATGTAAAGCTGAAATTCCTAAGTTCTGGAGATATGAAATAATGGAGTAAAATGAATGTTGATCATAAGAGAGGGCATGTGCCAATTTAGATCTGCTCTCTCTTATCCATGTCAAATTAAGTATATCCCTTAAGCTCTCTAGTTTGCTTAAAAAAATGAACCGGCTATATCTCTCAAATACTTGTGAATATTTAATAACATTAAGTGGTTGAAAGCATTTTGTATATAAGAGCTAGCATTTCTTGGTACTACAGTAAATTGATTAGTAAGAACAGAGAATATACTTTTCTTTTCCTGTTGTGATGATTTGCACTAAACACCAGGTCTCCATGACTTTAAGTGCATCAGAGAACGGATCATTTAATTGTCAAGAGATTTTATGTACTAAATGCTCTAAAGAATAGTGTTTAAAGTTTTTCAATTATCTGGACTTTGCAATAAAATTTGAGAGTTTATTGTGTTTTTTCTTTGAACATTTGGGTGATTAGAGTCATACAAACTTGAATTTGAGGTCTCTATGTTCTGATTTTTAAAATCACATACAGTGAGAGTTTATGGTGAGTTACAAGAATTATCCTTTACTCTTCAGCTAACAAAAGGGATAGAATGGCGGTCATGTTGGGTATGCCGGAAGTCAAAATTGGCTACCTCTTAAAATAATAATATACAGAAACAATTGTTTCCTGTTTCACACACTCCCTGAAGGTCATCAGACTACTTCAGCCAGTCAAAGGGTTTCTCTCTCAAACTACCAGACATTATTAGTATGCTCACAAAATGTCTAGTATAATTTAAATTATAATCAAGGAAATGTATAAAACTGAATCTGAAAGGGAAAAAATTTCCATGAGTACTTACACAGAAAGAAACTGCTCACTAAAGATCCATAGCTAATTTGCTACTAAGGGAACCAAATTTATGGAAACAGAATTTTAATTTCAGGCCAACCCCAAATCTAAACATTATCCATCTAAACATATCATCTTTGACAGTTCCTTGGTTATGACAGCTGAAAATTTCGAGCAAAATTTATACATATCTTCTCAGCACAGCAATTTTATTTAAAAACTTCTAATCACGCATTATTTCACCCCCATTAACATCAATAAAATTAAATATCGTACATAAAGATGAGTTCCTGTGAGATATTACAGTAACAAATATCCATAATAAATCAGTAATTTCAACTTATTATAAGAACAAATTTAATAAAGGTGCATAAAGCGAACTGGAAAGCACACTTACCAAGGAAAGCACCACTGATGAAACTGCAGGATTTATATGTCCACAAAAAGCTGTGAGCTTCTTAAGAAAATCAGCACACTGCTAAGTTAACATTGAAAGTTTAATTCTGGGCTTGAGAGTTAAAGAAAGGAAATCTAGTCTCCACATTCTAGAGTTTGCTTAGGATCCCGTTTTGTACAGTAAGATCTAAGTGGATTTTTCAAGCAACAGCTTTAACCATTATGCTTCTTTGTCCCTTTGATTTTTTAAGCTCTCTTTTCACCTAGAGGTAAAGCACCATATTCTTTGTTATCATGAGTGTGAGAGGCACCCTTTTAGGATAGAGGAGCTGAAAGGCAGAAGGCATGTAGGTACTTGACATTGTAGACTAAGTCTGCCTTTAACTCATTATTTTCTATGTAAGGAAAGTGAGGCTTAGAAAAGTAATATGATTTACACAGTCTTGCATTCTTGCACAGTTGAAAGTTGAACATGAGTTTCTGATTTTCAGGCTGGTGATTTTTTGATCATATGGCTAAGTTTGATTTGACTTTGTGGAAGTCCACACAAATTATACTCTTGTCCTGTAACCTTAGGGCTAGCCATTGTTATCAATAGAGTGCCTGCTAGTTCCGTTTCCTTTATTGTATTAATTCCTTACCTTTAAATTGTCTGATATGAGGTCACATAGAATTAATTTAGTGTAGCAAAGTCTATATTATATTTTTTGTAAGTGGTCATTATTTACAAGATACTTAAAACAACCTGTCTTTTTTTTCCCCTTGCTCTTCTCACTTAAACAGTAGTTTAGTGTATTTATTCTTATAACTTAATGAGAACACCTATCCAGTCTTAAACTCTTGTATACATTTCCAATTGAGAAAAATATTACAGATTTTAAATTCACATGTCTACATCTATCATATCAGATTAAGCTAAAAATACACCTTCTAAGATACTGAAAAGTCATACGTATCACTAGTTAATTGACAAAAAATGAAAAGAGAGAAAAAGTAAAATAAAATATAGCCCCACATTTTATAACCAGCTCTGTTTGCTGGTATTATAATGCACTAGTGTTTAGGACATAAGGACACTGTGACAAAGGATCAGCTGCATGAAATGATGAGCTCAGGGTCTGATATGCCAGCCCAAAAATGACAAAACATAGTTATCTAAATCTGAGTCTTGGTACAGCGCTTGGAAAAAGCCTTAACACTGAGTGCTTGGGATGTCATAGGGAAACAGCAATCACAACTGGAGGCAATTCTCTGTCATCCATTCTAGTTGAAGCTGCAGGAAAAGGACAACCTGATAAATTTAGAAAGAAGCTATAAAATCTACTGAAGCTGCTCAATTGTCTGCTAAAAGACATTGGACAGTGCCTAAAATGAGGCTATATAAAGGAAATGCATTCTAAATCACCTTGCACTAGAGTATAAAATAAACATGTTTTACGAAGTTCCCCTCTGTTGTCTACCCTTACAATTTTTAGCAAAGGAGGTTTCAGATCCTAAGGCTAGTATTTGACTTTCCTAAGCTACGTGTTCTTTTTTTTTTTTTTTTTTTTTTTGTCTCTTTACATACTGTTCTTTCCAAAAAGATGTCCCGTAGCCTCAGAAAACTGACTTTCAGAAAATGGAACATTAAAAGGAATTTGGTGTAGTAAATCACATCAAGTAAAATTTTGGTTGTTCTCTTTCTAAAGAAGAGTAAAAACCTGGTGCTTTGGGATTAGTATGACTAAAATTTAGTTGTCTGGTAAATTGAGACAAATATACTGACTTAGCTAGCTGCTGTTAAGATAAACTCTGAAATCCCAATGGCTTAACCCAAAAGTATTTATTTCTTGTTCACTTACCTTCCACGTGGTAATTCAGGGTCCCAGGTTTCTATCTGTACCTCTGTCTATTTCTAGGACCTTGAAATCCTGGGGAAAGAGCCTGTAGGATACACACACAAATGAACTCACTCCTAATTACTTTTAGATGACCTGAAAGTAACACACATTACAACCTCTCATGTTCCATTGGCAGGAAGTAATTACATATCCCCAGTTAGATGTCAGAGACTTGAGAAATAGCAAGTCACTTCTTAAAGCAAAACTTTTATTGGAAGGGAGACACAAATATTAGTTACTAATTACTGCTACACATGACTATCAATTCCATAAGCAAAAATTTATTAATATTTATTATCTGTTCCGTAATTTTCCCTAAATGAATATCTGTATCAACCATGAAGTCATGGCAGGGTTTCAAGAGTTCAAAAACTAGGCCAGAGTTATGACAACAGCAACCTGTTCTCCATAAAGGTTTTATTTTACACACCCCCTGAACTACAGTATATTTTTCTTTATTTGGAATGGCTTGTAAATTCCACTTTTCCATCCTTTTCTTTAAATTTGACCATCCCTTTTTTATATCTATGGTTCCCATTAACTTATGTTTCCTCTGTCTAACCTTATTTTATGGTTAATCTTTTTAATTGTATCACCATGGTTTGGTCTCCATGGATTACCTCTATCTGGTCAGTGAAAATTATTCCTCATATCTCCTTATTATTCCTTTAGGTTAATGGTAGAGAGGATGAGACATTAATATCCAGAAATGGTTAAGAAATGAGGTGTTGGTATGCTCTGACAATGAAAGGATGAATGAGTTGCATAAATTAATATGAAGTATAGAAAGAGTTTAGCCATTAAATATAAGAACCTAGAAGATAGTTTGTAAACCAGCATATTAATTTTAATAAAGATAAGAAATACAAAGGCACAAATATTATTTTGCAGCATACCAAAGTGAAGTTAAAATAAGGACCTGATTTTTTAATTTTTATTCTTCTTGAGCATTGCTTTGTGCTATTGATGTGTGTATATTCATTGTATGTACATTTTTAAATTGTAATTTTATTGAAATAATGTTGGTTTAAAGTGCTCTATCTGATTTAGGGGTTTAGGTCATACCTGCGCAGATGTAGGTTACCACACCATGCTCACCAACAAAGTCCCAATAATCATTCACCATAGTCTATTAGTCCCTATCCCTGCTTTGCTTCCATTCCCACTATCCCCTTCCTTCTGGTAGTCTCAATTCTGCAGTCAGATTTTAAAGGTTTGTTTTAGTTTGGTTTCATCTCTTCCTTTGTTTTACTTCTTTATATTTCACAGCAATGAAATTATCCAGTATTTTTCTTTGTCCTTATGACTTATTGCACATAGCATGATATGCTCCCATTTTATCCATGTTGTTGAAAATGCCAAGATTTCACCTTTTTTATAGCTGAGCAGTATTCTACTACGAATATCAAAGAATACATATAAGTAGCCCAATAGGTATTATTTAACACTTTGTGGTCCACTCATGTATTAGTACGTGTTTTTGTCACCAGTATCAGGTGGCCGCTCACGTATTAATACGTGTTCATCTAGTCTCTGTTTTTTCACGCCACGGTGGATTATTTGGAAATATTTGGAGCTATTTCTTTGACCGTACTCAGTCTAGAAGCTTTACACATTGTTTTGGTGAAAGTGTAAGGTGTTTTATGAGAGATATTACAGTTTTTTTAATATCCAGTAGTTCAGGAGTTGTGTGTGTTTTATTGAATGCTTATACCATTCATGTGGTGGCACAGAAAATGGCCAGCCCCAAGGGCTGGTAAATTTAAAGGGCACCGGCACACAAAGTGTTAAGAAGAGGTCTTGGTATTTGCAAATTAATAGACAGATATTTTCATAATTAGCATTAAGTCATGAATGATACAATATATTCACATTGCTTGGAATAATGAGATCAGTTGCTTTCATACTGAATTCTAAATTTAATTCAATATCAAAGTCTAACTGAAAACTATAATATTCAATCTATATACATATTTTATTTCCTATATATCCAAACAACTTTCTCTTTTCTGAACAATTTTCTGTTCAACTAACAGAACACATATTATATGTTAGATACCTCATATACAGATCCAATTTTTTCAGTATCTTCATTTTCTGTATAGGGAAGTTTAAAGCAAGAAACATGTAGAAACAATCTCTAATTTTACAACTGTTCAATATAGAGAAACACTTTCCTAAGAATCTATTACATCTCTGCAACCAGTAAAAAAAATCTGTTGTATGTTCCACACCAAGAAAGAAAAAGGAGACTAGCACCTTATTTTGGACTCTGTGGGTATTGGAGACTGGTTCTGCCTCTCTTAAGCAATACTAGTTGGGCCTGTATATCCATCCACTAACTTGAAAACCAACATCTTCGAATTTTTTGACTTGACAACTGTCTAGCAATGTGTGATATTCATTTTACTCACAACCCTAATTACCCTTTTGAGTCTACCAGTCTCTGTAATTGATGATTGTGTTAATTGGAGCCTTTAGCAGAGAGGAAACCACCATCTAAAAGTATCCCTTTGGGTATTAGACTTATTACCATACAGACGTGGTAACCAGGCACAACGCTTTAGAAAACAGCTATTACCTTGTTACTTGTTTCGTGTCAAAATTGAGTGCCTGTACCATATGACCCATGTCGCTCTCCTGCCTAAGTCCCCATTTGGGGTGAGTCAACTCAGATTGAATCACTGGCAATGTGAGAAAAGTCTAACAAGCTCTATTTGTCAAATGGAATAATATATTCAAAAATGTGGTATCTGGGCTCCAGCAACCTTCAGCTTTCTATGAAAAATGTCAGCTTGGTAGCTATGCTTGGGGAAAACTTTATTCTCTGTCCCTCCACCTAAAGTACAACCACTGCCTTCGTAAGAACTTCAGTTCAGAGGCATTCCTCTAAATGTCTGAGTCTGATTCTCTGATGGTTTGGCTATGCTAAATCTGAAAAGAGGCTGCTGGAGCTGGGCCAATCTCATGAAAATGGACAGAGTTACTCAGTTCAGTGGACAAAATCCAAACCTGTTCTCATCTCTCTGGCCAATATTCTTGTTGGTGAATCTTGTTGTGTTTTTTCCTGACTATTGGACTATTGCCACTGCCAAGTTAATTTTTCTTCCATTTGAAAAACTACTGGAAGACTAAAGAAAAATAAAGGTTTAAAAGAAAAAAGTTGTAAATCTCTATTGGACTGTAAACTAAGACAAAAGATTGCTGTTTCTGATTGAATCATCTGAACCATTTATGTAGATATGTAGAAAAAGGGCCCATTCTATTATGGGACCAACTAGAATCAAGCAGCTGAAGGAATTTACTTCCCTCAATCTGCCACCACCACTGCCTTAATTTCTTATTACACTATAAATGGCAACACATCCACCATCATAGCCTACACACAAAATTTCACACTCTAGCTTTCTGAGCAGAGTATATCACTATATGCCAAATGGACTCCTGTCTAAAGTTGATCCATTTGTGTGATGGTGAGAAAGATAACATTTTACTGCACCTCTACCAGGAAATCTCCCTATGTTGAATCTTTGAACCCCCTCTCAGGGTGATCAGGTGGTATCCTAATCCCTATTAATAATCTTTCAAGTTACATTGCTCCTGTTCTGGTGAGAACACCTATTCTGGTCATACCATTGTCTCTAAAACTAATGCACATCGTGTTTTTAATTTTCTAAACTTGCTGCAAACTCACAAAGATGTGTCCTTTACTGCAAATTCCTTGCAATGGTGGGATGGTATTCAAGGTAGTCAATGAACCTTCCATAGTTTCTGATATTACAGAGATCTGGGATTGTCAAGCATTGGAACAGCCTCCTCAAAGCACATGAAAAACTATTCTGATTCTATTGTCTTTATTGTTTCTTGGTCCACATTCTCGTAGTTGCACATTTACTGTGAGTGTTCCCAAAGAAAGATGATCTTTTTCTGACTGCTGACTGAATAATCATTAAGGCAAAAGTGCTTCAGGGTTGTCTATATATGTCTTAAAAAATTAGGATTCTACCCTAATTGTAGGTACAATGTTTCCTTCTCCTATCAACAACTCAAATCACTCTTGCTGGTTTACCAATTTGAACATGGGTGGATCAAGGATCCTGGGAGATACTGTTAAAGCCAATTCTACAAGTAGGTCTCATTTTCCTGCTTAGTGTTTTGTTGATTGTTGCTGTAAGTAAATCCTGTCACAGATAAATTGGACAGACATTGTCACAACTCTATCAGTCAAATGAATCACAGTAGCCAACAGAGTGGCATATGCATGGCAAATTTTGCCAGAAGCCAAGGGGATATAAAAACAAAGGATGGAGATTACTGGGAGATAAATATCCTTGTGTCTCTTCCATTTTTGTCTATCTTGTGAGCAAGGTATCGACATACCTTTTTTTCCAAATTACTTTTTCTAGGACATTTGTAACAGTTTGAATATAGAGTTTGTCTCCCTCTAGAACAAAGAGCAGATTTGCTCACAGCCATGGGCAATAGAGATAATGTGTCCATCTGGAGCAAAAAGCAGGCATGTTTATTGCCCTGAGTTCAGGGAACTGCCACCATCTGTGTTTGCACATGGCATCTCGCCCTCTTCATTGTCACTTTCTAGCGATCAAGGTGTGGGGCACTCACCCAAATAAACTTATAGTCTGGATAATAATGTTGCTGTAATAAACTGCTCTTTGTCTCTTGACTTCTACCACCATCCATGAAAACTGAGTAGGCTAAACACTAGCTTGCAAATAAGGGAAAAGCTCAAACTCTTCCAGGTTCTTGACATGAAGTAGGAAATTAAGGGATCCAGATAGTTGCTCTCATCCTAATTAATTGCTCTAATTCCATGCTTATTTTACCAGATTATCTTGCCTTTTGATTCATATTTTCAGTGGAATCTTACGATGACTTGAAGATTTACAAATTCTGAGTTTTCTTAGAAATTTCTTACTTTATATATGATTTTAATAAAATCATTTTACTTCGATGGTTTTACTTTCACATGTATGTATATTTCTGTAGTATCCTACAAAGATGTAAGGAATGTAACAATACCAGGAATGTTGTCAGGACAACTACAACAGAGAAATTTTTATTCCATGAGATTGATGACAAATGTATCCTCAAATGGCCCCTGGACAAGGAAGATAAATAGAATCAAGTTGAATTATGGCTAAACAAATACACATCCTAGGTTCTAATAATCCCAGTCCTTGCTATAACAAACACAAATAAGTATATCTCATTGAAATGACACATGCACTGCGTTCACAGATTTTTGCTAATAATAAAACTCTGGAAACAATATTGAAAACAATTTAAAGTATTATAGCTAAGTAGGCATTAGTATATTCAAGCAGTGCCATAACAGACAGGGAGGAGAAAAAAACAGAAAGGAACAAATGGATAACTGCTACATGCAACAACTATGATGAAACTTGCCAGACTATGTTGGATGACATATATCAAGCAGAAAGCACATACTATAGTTCTATGCATATATGAAGTTCAAAACAGAAAAAACACCTATGATAAGAGAAGTGATAGCACTGTTCTTTATCTTCCTGTATTTATACTAATGTTTCTGTAAGAACAGAGATATGGGGCCAGACTCCTTTGTTTAAATCCCACTTGTGAGCTGTGGCATATGAACTAATTACTTAACTTCTGTTTCTTATTCCCTTTACCTATAAAAATAGAGACAAAAGTAGTTATTTCAGAGGGTGGTTGTAGGCATTAGGAAAATTGATGCATTTATAGCACTCAAAACAGTACCTGGCTAACAGTAAGGGTATATATGTTCTATATATTATTGCTGTTGGTATTATTATCTCAACATATCACTTCCTGAGTGATAACATTATGAATTATTACAGTTCCATTACAGCCACTTCCCAACCTGCATCACAGCTCTCATAGAGTCTTAATCATAGTAAATATATATAATTAATATGTCAAATAGATTGAAAACCTCAGCTTAGAACTCAGATTACTGATACAACACTGCAGAAACTGTTAACATAGATGGCTACCATTGCATTAAGATAGTGAGAACACATTAGTCATCAGAATTTCTTTATGGAAAAAGAAATTGACCTCGGAAAAATAACAAGTAGGGTTGGTTCAGCATTGTTGAACATAGAATGTCCTGCATATGAATATAAGATTTCCTCATAATTGATTAAGGTAGAGAGAGAAGAGGTAGTCAGGGATATTGACTTAGGAAACATTTTATATTCAGCAGTTGGAGTCTTTTCTTCTACCTGCACTATAAACTTTTGTAAAAACCTAATCCCCGCTTTCCCTTGACACATACAGTGTTGTACCAGGGATACCATAATCCTCCCCCAGAATAAAGGGTCATGACTTCCTGTGCAGACCGAAAAGAATGGATGGATAAGAAAATCTAATGACAGAGTAAGAGAGAAGCAGGAGTACATGAGCTCCCAGGCATTCAGTGGAATAATGGAGAGGCTCTGGAATTTGATAAGAAAAATTTGCAGATTCAATAAAGTGACCTAAGTTTTCCAGGGTAGGGTACATAACTGAACTGATTATAAGGAAGTTTCTTGAAAGAGTTAATGCCCCCTTTCTCAGTGAATAATGATATCTAATCCTAGTACAGTGAACATCTATGAATTCTCTACCCATCAGTTCTTCTCTTTTGGGCACTATTCCTGATGGGTTTGTGGACATAACCTCATCAGAACAATGCGGACTTGTTCTCTGAGTTCCGACCTAGTGATTGACATTCAACCAAACCTTAACTTTAGGAGTCTATTTCCAAGGTTTCTAGAACAGAATTTATGAGTCTCTCTTCTTGGTCAAAACTGTAAACTTCAAAACCCGAGAGCTTTCAATGTATTCTGACCTATACAGTAAGATGTGCTACATCTGAAACACAGTGAGCCAATGGCTTGAGAGAAGAAGGAGAAAAGGGCAGCAAAGTTGTCCTGACATGACCCTAACCTAAGTATTCCTGGACCAACATTATCCCTGTTTTTCTTAAGTCTTAGTGATCAAATTTACTTAATCCCTAGTTACAAGGTATTCCAGCAGTGGGTTAAACTAGATCAAATTGAATTCCTATTTTTTGCTTACAAAATGTTACAAACTAAGAGTTTCTCTACTAGCGATGTTTTTATATATATATTTAAAATATTTCACTATAAAATTATAGTAACTGCTTAGTTAATTTCAAAATCACTATCCTCCTAAACAATGAGTCTCTTGACAAGTGAATATTTAAAAATAAGTATTACATATATTTATAAAAGAAATACAGACTTCAGGGGATTCTATAATAATAAATTATATATACATACACACTCATATATATGACTGCAGTCTCTACATTAATAAATAATCTAAGTGTTATGCAGTTAAAGATCTCAATAAGAGATAATGACTCAATAACGGTCTTTATTTACTTTGTAAATACCATCTTCTCACAAAGCACATTAATGAAACATACTATTAAAAGTGTTTTAATATCAATTACATAAATAGTTTCTTTACTAAAGGTTTTCTCAGTGTCTTTTGCATGCTAATGAAAACCTAAAACATCTAGATGAATCTATTGAACACAATAGTTTTCCAGACTTTAATATGTTTTCCTTTGCATCTACTTAGTCTCACATGAGTCTAGAGTTGAAACTTGTTAACATAGAAAGTTAAAATACTTAAGTGTGTGGTAACAGAGTTGTGTAACACAGTGGAAGAATACATGTCTGAGGGGGTATGCTTGCAATGTATTTAGAAGCCCCTAAAACTCAAAAACTTTCTTACCACTCAAATCACCTAATTTGAAAGAGTAGTAATAAGGGTAGTAATAATTGCAGGCATAACAATTACCATATTTATTGAATGACTGTTACGCACCAGGCCCTGGGTGTTTTAAAAATTATTTCAATTATAATTTAGTCACTTAAGCAAAACTAGGGTTGGCATGATGATCCCCATTTTCTTAGGGATGAAACCTCTCCTTACAATGAAAAGTCAGGATTCTGATCCAATCTATCTTAATATAGGAGCCAAATGAAAAATTACAGACATCAAGATATTGTCTTAATTAGATTGAATTTTATTGAATTCACATCCAAGAAAAAAGTTAATTGAGAAAGTGGTACAAAGAAAATGGGAAAATGTGGCTGATTTTTTTAGAGAGGAGGTGAAAAATCATCTGTATCTGAGCCTAGAACTGTGTCTGGAATAGATCGATCCTAGGAGGCCGAGTGCAGAAGAGGTCACAGTTAGTTTACTAGGGAATCTGGTGAAGAAGAGGAAAACACGTGAAAGATTACTTTTTTATGACTTCACAGTTTCCTTGGATTCAATCAGGAATGGGGATAAAATTTAATGGAAAAGTTAGAACTTTGAACTTCCGTATCAATTATCATAAAATTTGTCTAATTCCCCCTCCTTATGGCTGGTCCCTAGCAGCCCAGTGCTCATCTCAGGCTAGGCCAATGGGAAGCAGTGATAAATGCTCTTTGGTTTGAACACAATAAATTGAATGGATGAGATTGAATTTATTTCAATCAAATTAAAAACAGTCTCTAAATTGCTGGAGAAACTATTTATACTTTAGATAATTTTAAAAGAAGTCTGGAAATCTAATGTCCTCAAATGAAAGATGCAAAACTTAGTGAATATCAAAATGAAACTCAAAAGCATGAATATTTAATTAGTGGCACACATGGGACAAAGTCCAGTCCTCTGTTTCCTGCCCAGACTTAACTTCCACTGCACAACAGTGTATCAGTGCTATGTGGCCTACAAGTCTAGAGAATAACAGCACAAAGGCTACTAGGAGAATTTTTACATCATCTATAGTTAAAGGTTACAGAGATACGGGGAAGAATAGATTTTTAAAGAGTATTAAAAGATATAATTCTATAATATGGCCCTATTTTTGAAAGAAAATAATGTGTTCTACTATGACTTGTTTTCACAATCTGAGACTCATTCCAAAACTATGAAAGACACAGATGTTTTGAAATATAAAAGGAAAAATATGATGGTCTTATTGTCATTTATTTAATATAATCACAATTTCTATCACTAGTGACAACTTTTTATGGAATCACTCTGATGAAATCAGCCATGGAAATCTAATTTAATTCATCATCTACACTGTTTAAGTTCATACCAACAAACTTAAAATCAATCAAGATAGTGTAAGAAACAAAGCTCAGTGTGAATATGAGTTCGTGATAACAACAGGCAAATTCCAAAATTTCAGTAGTAGAAATTAAATGTTTTAGGTTATTTCAGAAGAGATTATGATTAAGAAAATTATTTTATCTTCCCACTACTTCATCGGTACCTTAGAAACACTTTATGAAGCAAAATCCACAATACATTATGGTTCAGAAAAGACCTAAAAATAGTCCTCCCAAAAGAAGATACCGTCTTTAACACTTTTGTTATAACATGAGTGAATATTTTATGTGAGAACTATTTGTATGTAAAATTTGATGACTTTGCCAAAATTTCCCATTTGTCAAACTTCAGTAATTCCTAATACATCCACAGTGAGGCAGCACTACCTAGGAAAATAAAAATCATATGTTTAAAAACTACATCCAGTGTAAATGACAACCACTGCTCTATTAAGCAGTCATCACAGTGCTGATGGGTGAGGAGGTAAGGTTAATTATAACAAATAGTCAGGTATAGTTATATTTTTGTGAAAATTATTAAAGAAAAACATTGTCATTATCATAATAGACTTTAAAAATTACGGTGGAACCATGAATACATTTCTAATTATGTGGTATTTTGTGTTATTCCCCATGTAAGTGATTTTTCAAACATAAATATTTATACATTTTGCATGTGATAAGCAAATTTTTGATGAACAACAATGAACAAGAGTGGATTTTGATCAATTAAAAATAGACTGTAGTTTAGAGATTATAGAAAATCTTTGATATCAATACCAAATAAATAGAGGGAAAATAGCTGCTAGAAATTTATATTTAAAATTAATTTCATTTTTTAGCTTTGCTGTTCTGTGTACTCATATAATCAATTATTTTTGAAACAAAATTTTGGGAATAATTATATCACCTATTATAAATGACATAAACCATAGTATGTTATTGACTCAAGTATCATCAAAAACCCTTGCTGAGTCTTAAGGTATAACTTTTGGATCACAATTTAGTTGGTGGGGAAAAAAAGAGAGCTTACTGTACCAAGTACTAGTCTCCATAATGGCTGCACTAATCCCGTTGTCACCAGCATTATATAAGGTTTCCCTTTTCTCCACATCCTCACAATTATTATCTTAGGTTCCTCAAAACATTGAGCAACCCACCTTCTGATTACATACCCTAAGTAGTTGAATCATTATCTCAAAGAAATACATATAACCCTATGTTTAACTGAAGCACTACTCACAATGTCAAGACATGGAGGCAATCTAAATGTCCATCAAAGGATGAATAGATGAATAAAATGTGACATATATATGCATATATGATACACAGACACACACAATGGAATATTATTCAGCCTTTAAAAAGAAATAAATCCTATCATTTACGTACTACAATTCAGATAAACCTAGAGGATATTATGCTAACTGAAATTAGCCTAGGCAAAGAAAGATAATACAACATAATACCTCTTCTATGAGAAATCTAAAATAGTCAAACTCAGAGAAGCAGAGAATAGAATACTAATTGTTAAGGGCTGACTGATAGAGAAACAGAGGTTATAGTCAAAATTTCAGGTAATAAAAATAGCTAAATAAGTTCTACTGTTCAACAGAGTATCTAAAGTAACAATACCATACTCTAACTTCTAAAAACTGCTAAGAAAATTTTGTGTTTTATCACATAAATAATGGTATAATATAAGTTATATTTTCTAATATAATGCATAATAATAAATAAATAGAATACATGATAAATGATAAAAATAAAAAATAGGGAGGGAGGGAAGTAGGAAACTTTTGGAGATTGCTGATGTATTTATAAAATAGATTGTGGTGATAGTTCCACAGGTATATACTAATTAATCCACAGGTATTTTAAGCTATATAAAATAAAAAATTAAAGCTTTTTATGTCAATTATACTTCAATATGTGTATTTTTACTGTCAGATATTCACAACGCTTTATATATGTTACTCACTTTGAGAATTCTTACATAAGTGATATTCTTCAAATCCACTTCTGATGTTACAAAGTTTGAGTTAGGTCTCCACCCTTCCTGACTTGTCATTGTTTTCTATTTCTGTTAGCTAGACCTATAGCCTCTACATGTAATAATCATGTAAACTGCCATAGCTGATGCATCACAATCCTAGAACTGAACCCAAATCAGATCCTGTGCCCCTACTACCTATCCCTTTTTCCACAGTTGGTCTTTATCAGTACCTAGATATTTGCCTTTCATATATATTTCTTCTTCTTGTTTTATAGTATATGTTATTCCTTAATGAATAGATAATCCCAAATTCCCTATTGAACTGTTGTTGTGAAGAAAAAGCACCACTGATACCAAAAACAAAGTAAGAATGGAAGATCAAAAATCTACTGACAAATCTCAGATACAAAGATTAAAAAGATGTTTAATAAAACATCATCGGCTGAATTCAGCAATACCTCAAATATACTGAAAAAAGCAACCAATCCTTGAGAAATGAAAGGCTAAAACTAAAAAAGCAAAAAACATTAACATGATAAAAACATGTTAAAATCCTAGAGTAAATCAAAGGCAAAATGATTCATAGCTAAAACTTTAAGTAGATGCCCATTTAAGTGAAGGACAGACAATGGAAACATTTGAATCATTACATACCACTGTTTTTCAAGTTTTAACCAAGAAAAGATTTGGAAAGAAACATCATTAATATCAACAGACGATATGACATTTACTAACTAACCCCAAAGAATCAACCGATAAACTATTAAAATTTAATCATGAGTTTTCCAATATATGAATACAAATCAGATAAAAATTTAACAGTGTTAGGAACAAATGTCAACTTTTGATGAATTAACCTAACAAGATACTTTAACATTAAACTTAACTGAATAAATGTAAATGAGGATGTCAACAGGTGAAATGAAAATAATTAATGTGTTTGTGTGTTAGCCACCCAATTAAAATTACCACAGTATTAAAAAATTAGTTTATTAAGCCATAAATTGACAATAAAGCAGACTACATTTTAAAATAGAAATGATGGTGGGGGCTTATTTTACTAAAGTATTAAAATTTAGCATACATAAGTAACAATGTAAGTAATATGATTCTAATATTAAATGTACTGATACACTGTGTCATAAATAATACTACAATTAACATAAATTCATATATCCTTTCATATTAGTGCTTTTTCATTCTTGGATAGATACCTAGGAGTTGAATTATTGGATCATATGGCAAATCTACTTTTAATATTTTGAGAAATATCCATACTGTTTCCCACAAGGGTCAGACTGGTCTACATTACCACAGTGTAAAGAGGTTACATTTTCTCCACATCCTCACCAACACTTGTTTCTGGTCATTTTGAAATGGTCCATTCTCACAGAAGTGAGGTGATATCTCATGGTTTTGATTTGCCTTTGATAAGTGACGAGGAGCATGTTTTCATGTGCCTGCTGGCCCTCTATATGTCTTCTTTAGAGAAGTGCCTATTTAGTTTTTAGGCCCATTTTTGATTGAGTCCCATTTTTCAATTGGGTTTTTTTATTTTCTTTGGTTGTTTTTAAATTGTATGAATTCTTTGTAAATCTTGAATATCACCCCCATTAGATGTAGGATATGCAAATGTTTTCTCCAATTCAATGTAAGTGAATGATAGTTTTACTTTTTAAAGAATTCTGACAAGTCAATAATTTCTCAAAGTCTCAAATGATATTTCTGTCTGTGTGTGGTTAAGAACTGTAGTTTTGAGAAGACGTCATCAACATGGCGGTGAAGGGACGCTAGTATCAACTCTCCCAAAAGAAAAGCTGCCTATAAAGAGACATCAGCCAAACCCAGAGAAGATCCAGAAACGCTACATAAATCTAACACCCTCACGGGTGAGTAGAACTTGGAAAGAAGCTAAAAAGACTGATCAAGGAGAAGAAAGAACCACCAGATCCCCTCTCCC
>PVIJ01021303.1:0-18974 GCA_004024925.1 Scalopus aquaticus | reverse complement strand
CCACTCTGTCTCTGGTGAATATTCTCACCACCACCACCACCACCATCCCCCCACACCTCTAGCCTACACCCCAGTTCTTGTATGCATAAATAAAAATATATCTTAAGAGAAAAGCACTCTGCCAAGAGCTACGTTATTCAAAAAAAAAAAAAAGCAAGAATTCACATTACATTGTCTTACTTGATTCTCATCCCAACCCTATGATTCAGGTATGCTTTTCGCTTAATAACTAAAGAAACTGAGGCAGAGAGGTTGTGTGGCTCAAGATCACACAGCCAGGAAATGACCACTGCTGATGCCATCCTGACCCCAACGCTTCTTGGGTCCTTCCTATATCCTGACACCTGGTGATTCCTAGGCCAGCGAGCCTGCTTCACATCCAGCGCTCTGTCAAGATCTCTAGACAACAGTGACTGTTCTCAAGGGAGGACAGAACCCAGAAAATTACTCCGCCAGGCCAGGAGCACCCTGACAAGACAGTCACCCCAATCAAGGGCACACGCACAGTCCTAGGACCAGAGTTGCACTCACCGTTGACAATTCTCCTGCACTGAAGCATCTTGAGGTCTATCAGCTCCTGCGGAGGAATCAGAGGGCACTTGTCAGTCCCGGGCTCCTAGGCCCACGGCTTTTGGGAAATGCAGTGCTGTCCTCCCCACCCAAATATGGCAAGCAGGGGCTTGAGTTAGCTGCTCTCAGCTGCTTTTTCCAGGGACCTGGGAGACTTTTGGGGCCTAGAAAGGGTGAGCCACTCAGGTAGTCAGAGAGAAGATACTAGTCCAGGATGGGGACACCTGGATCCTTTCCTCACCTATTAGTCTCAGTTCCAGTCCCTCGCCCCAAAGATCCTCCCACCGCACCCCTACACAGAGAAGATGGTAAAATGTTCCCAGGAAATGCCCAAGAACAGAACTGCGACCTGTGAATAGAGGCACGGTGAGGAAGAGCTCAGCATGGGAAGGAAAAGCTGAAAATCCCTATCCAACATGGGTCACGTGAGCTTCTCAGCTCTGAGTTTATTCAAACAGACTCAGGAAAGGAAAGGGACTTTCTTCAAAGTTGACATGAAAATCAAGGGAAACCTGAAGGACTAAGAGTGGCTGCCTCTTGGTAGGAGACTAGACTGTTCTGCGTTGTTCAGGGATCATTTCAGCAGCTGTGGAAAACAATGAGAAGAGCCAGAGCCCAGTTACCCAGCACAAAGCTCATGCCAGGGATGCAGGGGGGTCCAGAAAAAGACAGAAATAAATCCTTAGCCTTGGAGTTCAGGCCCACACTAATTCCCTATGATCCTCAGCAAGTTACACCCACAACCAGGTGGGCACAGGGCCTCTGCTCACCTGTGGGTATGGGAGGGCCTAACATGTTCAATGGGCTGCTAGGGCACCCATGGGACTCCCGCTGGTATTCATCATCTGGGTGAGTACACACATGCTCGAGCTGTTTCTGTGGCTATTCTCTCCATGTCACACTCAAGCCAGCAAGGATTGACGACCCAGGCCCACCAGGTCACCATCAGCAAGCAGGATATGGATACATAGTTGGCACGCAAGTCTCAAGAACCATGTGGCATCCCAAGGGTGGGCAAAGCTCCACAAAGAACCTCTGCAGCCAGTGACCCCAGCTTCAGGGGCAGGCAAGAAGGCACGTGGACAAGTGGGCAGCACGGAGTGGTTTGTGCTTATAAACAGCAGCTCAGCAGCCAGGCTGAGCGTCAGCTGGGACAAGAGCAACGTAAAGCAAGGCAAGCCCTCACTGGGGCCCCAGTCCTAGCCGCAGTAACTTATCCCCCATGGGATTTGCAAAGCCCCATGCCAAGTCCACTGTGTCACCTCTCTGTGTGCTAGATACAGTTGTACCTGCTGTACCTTTATCATCACACTATGAATTCCCTGAGGAAGATCTTGTTGCCACACAAATAATGGGGCTTGAGGACTCAAGAGGAGTGGATAAAAAAATGGTCCCTGATATGCCTTATCTTCTTCCCTGTCTCCCCATTACAACGAAAGAGTCTTTGGGGCCCGGGCACTGCCTTTTTCATCTCTGAACCCCTAGCATCAGACATATTGCAAGTGCTCACTCAGCATCTGCGTAGCTTCCTCCACACCTGCCACACAGCAGATGTTCAACTGTTCAAGTGGAGAAATTAATCTAAATCATCACCATTCAAACCTCAAGTGCGCCTGCTCACCCACACCCCCTAATGCTACCACTTATCCATTTTATTCATTTCAGTTCTAAGGATATAGAACGGAACCTCTTTTTGTTCCCTTAATTAGTGAAAACAAACATTGTTTTCCCTTGGAAGTTTCTCATCCAAGCATCTCTACTGAAAGTTGCCTTTTACATCTATACACACTGTGCAGCAAAAACATATATTTTTTGTCAGAATGAGTACGGAGTTTTCCTCTCTCAATTATAACAAACATTTTTCCTAAGTCAATATCAAATCGTGACACTTTTTTTTTAAAAGATTTATTTATCGGGCCTCCCTGGTGGTGCAGCGGTTAAGCGCTGCGCTGTGGAGCTGTCGGCAGCAGCAGCAGCAACGCGAGTTTGACACCCGGCCGGCGAGATTCCCACATGGCGCAGCAGACCTCTCCTGCCTCACCCGCTGCTCCCCTCAGCAGTGTATTTCTGTGGATCTGCCTGTTCTGCTCCCCACTCTGTCTCTGGTGAACCTTCTTGCCACCCCATGGAGCTCTGGTCTGTACCCCAGCTTGTATACATAAATTAATAATTTTTTTTAATTTTAATTTTAATTTAATAAATCTTTTTTTTAAGATTTATTAATTTATGCATACAAGCTGGGGTACAGGCCAGAGGCGCAGGGTAGGGAGAGGGCTCACCAGAGAGAGAGTAGGGAGCAGAACAGGCAGATCGAGGGAAATACACTGCTGAGGGGAGCAGCAGGCGAGGCAGGAGAGGTCTGCCACACCATGTGGGAATTTCCCCGGCTGGGTGTCTAACTTGCATCCCCGTTGCTGACAGCTCCACAGAGCAGCGCTCAACCACTGCGCCACCAGGGAGGCCCCGTAACACTTGTTTTTTTTTAAGATTTATTTTTATTTATTTCTTTATGCATACCGGGGTGTAGGCCATAGATGTGGAGGAGGGGGAGGAATTACCAGAGACACAGCGGGGAGCAGAACAGGCGGATTTACTGAAATACATTGCTGGGCCTCCCTGGTGGCGCAAGGGGTAAAAGGCTCAGCACTTTCAAGCTATCATCAGCCACTACAGCAGAGTTCGATCCCCGGGCAGGGAACTGACCCACATAGTATAGCAGACTTCTCCTGTCTCACCTGCTGCTCCCCTCGGCAGTGTATTTCAGTAGATCTGCCTGTTCTGCTCCCCACTCTGTCTCTGGTGCATCTTCTCCCCCCCTGCATCTCTGACCTATACCCCAGTTCATGTACACATAAATAAATAAAAAATAAATCTTTAAAAAAAAAAAAAAAGAAATACCCTGCTGAGGGGAGCAGCAGGCGAGACAGGAGAGGTCTACTGTCCCATGTGGGTTTGCTCCCTGGCCAGGGTTTGAACTCATGCTCTAGTGGCTGGTGATACCTTCACAGTTCTGGGACTTTAACCCCTGTGCCATCAGGGAGGCCCCAGATCATATACTTTTATCACACATGACATTTTATTTTTATAGAGATCACCCCAACTTTGTCACAACAACGCCTCTAGTTCTTACATCTACCCCCATTACATGGCTAGGAATAGGTTTCATTTTATTTTCATTGTTCTTTTTCTTTTTTTAAAAACTAGCTTTTATCTGAAAATTAATATCACTTATGAGGTACTCTTTCTTCATATGGTTATCCAGTGTTTGAACAGCATTTAATGTTAGTGTGAGTTCCTCTTCCATGTCTGTCATGGATTATACTCCTGTAACTATTATGTGTCCTGCTACCTCCATTTTTCTGCATTCACTGGGCCTACCTCTTGTCTGTGCTGATCATCGTTAGCATATTCCCATCATTAGCATATCCAGGTACCTTTTATGCTCTGGTTTGGTCAAAGCACTTTTAGGATATGTCATGTTTTCAGAAATGCAAACATGCTCAAATTGAGAATCTGCCTTTCCCCCTAAAAAAAAGAGTTACCGCCAAAATGAATAATGGAAGGAAACAGGAGTTAAAAAACATTTGAAGAAATATTGGTAGAAAATGTCCCAAATTTGATGAAAATCATTAAACTACACTACACATCCAAGAAGTTTAACAAACTCCAAGCAGAATGAATTCAGAAATCCACACCCAGATACACCATAACCAAAATGCTGAAAGTCAAAGGCAAAAAGAGAATCTTGAAAGCAACAAAATAGAAGCAACTTACCCTGTGCAAGGGATTCTCATTAAGATTAACAACTGGGGGCCTCCCTGGTAGCGCAGTGGTTGAATGCTGCACTCTGGAGCTATCGGCTAGCAGCAGCGCCAGTTCGACGCCCGGCCGGGGAGATTCCAACATGGCATGGCAGACCTCTCCTGCCTCACCCACTGCTCCCCTCAGCAGTATATTTTGGCCAATCTGCCTGTTCTGCCCCTCTGTCTCTGGTGAACTCCCCCACGCCTCTGGCCTGTGCCCCAGCTTGTATGCATAAATAAATAAATCTTAAAAAAAAAAAAGATTAACAACTGGTTTCTCATGAGAAAACAAAGAGGTGAGAAACCAAAACAGGCAAAAGATTTATACAATGGACACTACAAAACAATAGAGAGAAATTAAAGACCTAAGTAAATGGTCTCAAACCATAACTGTTACTCAAACTCATGGACTGGAAGATATAATATAGTTAAAGATCCAAAATAACTTACAGATTCCACAAACACCTCTAGCTGCCTTCTTTTTTGCAGATATTGACAAACTCACCCTAAAATTCATATGGAAATGCAAGGAACCCAGACTTGCCAAAACAATCTTGAAATAGGAGAACAAAGTTGGAGAATTCACATTTCCTAATCTCAAAATCTACTATCCAGCTGCAACAATCAAGATGGTGGTGGTGGCTAAGGATAGAAATAAAGACCAGTGGAAGAGAATTGAGAGCCCAGATACTAAGCAAAACATCTATGATCAATTGATTCTGACAAGGGTACAAGACAATTTATAGGGAAAAGAACAGTCTATTTAACAAATGGCACTGGGACATTGCATAGTCTTGTGCAAATATGTAAATAAATAAAAATTAAGAATAGAATCCCCTTATGATTCAGCAGTACCACTTCTTGGTATATATCCAAAAGAATTGAAAGCAGGTCTCAAAGAGGTATTTGTAGTCCTCTGTTCACAGCAAACACTATTCACAATAGCAAAGAGGTGAAAGTAACCTAAATGGCCATTGACGAATGAATAAAATGAAAAAGGTACATAAAGTAGAATATTATTCAGCCTATAAAAGGAAGGAAATTTTATTACATACTACACAACATGGATGATTTCTGAGGACATTATGCTAATGTCCTCAACTTGCACGAGGCATCTAAAAGTAGTAAAATACATAGAAACAGAAAGCAAAATGGCAGTTACTGGGGTAAGGAGTGTTGGGAAGAAGGGAGTTGTAGTTTAATGAGTAGAGAGTTTCAGTTTTACAAGATGAACAAGGTCTAAAGATCTGTCCCACAATAACATGAATGTGCGTTTTATTTTTTTATATTTTTGCGTATAAGCTGGGGTGCAGGCCAGAGGTGTGAGGCAGTGAGAGGGTTCACCAGAGACAGAGTGGGGAGCAGAACAGGCAGATTGACCGAAATACACTGCTGAGGGGAGCAGCAGGCAAGGCAGGGGAGGTCTGTCACGCCATGTGGGATTCTCCCTGGCCAGGCATCGAACTCGTGCCGCAGCCACCAACAGCTCCACAGCGCTGCGCTAACCCATTGCGCCACCAGGGAGGCCCAAATGTGTGTTTTAAAACAGGGTGGTAAATTTCATGTTATGCGTTTACCATAATAAAAAACTGTTTTACCCATTCTGGTAATCAAGACCTCTTAAAAACACTGCCTTCTCTCTTGATCCTACTTACTAAAAAGTTCAAGTTTAACAGGCAAGTGTACCCAAAGTGTGGGTCACTGGAGTCCCACTGTTCTTATTAAAGGGAATAGAAACACTTTGTCTGAAGAGTTTCTGGGAAACTTCTGTCAGGAGAGCAGACCTCAGTGGGGAATCAGACTACTGCTCCCTAGACTTCTGCTGAGCTGCTTCATCTTTTCTTCACCTCCAGCCACTGGGCTATGCAGGGCTTAGAAGGCGGTGCCTGAAGCCTGGAATACCCTAGATCCCATACTGGCTCTTGTGAAGTGGGTGGGGTGGTATGGCTATATCTAATCCGGTACATGAGCCACCTCATGTACACCCAGTTAAGATCATTGGCTATGCCAATGCCAGCCTGCAGATCAGCTCTGGGTCCACCAGGGGGCACCAGGAACCACAATGCGCCAAGGCCAATATTCAACAGTCCAGGCCCCAGCCACCAGCCCAGGATAAGCAAGACCAACCCCATCCCCTACTGGCCTACCTGCCTTGGTCCTTGGTTGGTTGGCAGGAGAAAACAAAACAGTTTCCTCACCAAAAGGATTCCTTGTGTTGTCCTTTTATAACCACAGTCCCCACCCCACCTGTGGCAGTTAAAGACAGAAATAGTAGAAGCACTGGGTAGCTTCTTCTGAAACTTCTCATGCCCACTAGGGAGACCTAATAGGATGGAGTCCAGGGAGAAGCTCTCCAGATAATTATGTCGCATGTTCAATTAAGAACCACTGCCCACACTCCCTCACTATCTAATAGCAGCTACTCCTGTCATTCTATTTTTGCTAGCAGATTCTTTCTAAACCTGGGTCTGAAACCCTAACATTCTCCAAAGTAGCCAGCAAGTAGCTGGCCTACCAGCTCCTGCTACAACATCCTATGGCTCCCAAACCAACTTCATCCAGCTTCCCTGACCTGAATCTGGTCTTTCTTGCTCTTCCTAACCTTGAGTTCATTCATTCATGTACTGAATGTGGATCAACTCCTAGAGGAGCCAGCAAGTGAGGTGACAAGACGCTTATTTATCCACCTGGCTCAGGAACCACAATGCCTCCACCATGCCCAGGCCCCTCGGCAGGGCTCATGGAACTCATATTAGTCCTGTGTGTCTGCCTCCTCCTGCTTTCAGGTACCTGAGAAGCAGTACCTAGTCTACCTCCTCCACTCCTGACCACTTCCACTGACAGCGGGAGAGGTTACACTTGTGATAGGAGGCCCTTACCTCACAGTACACCAGGTCTGCGCCATAGTCCAGGGCCAGCAGCCTCATGGGCAGAGTCCCTACCCGAACCATAGGGGCTAAGATGAGTTTGTTGTGGTAGCACAGCGAGAGATTGTTCATAAGCATTCCTCCTCGGCGACAGCCTGAAGGAAGGGAAAACACGAGTCAGAAACTCAAATGGAGAAAACCTTTCTTCTGCTATCCAGGGTAGGTTTGCTTTCTTCCTTCCAACACATGGTAGTCTGTTTTCCTTTTCTCTGATCATAAAAATAACACATGCCCATTCATTCATCCAACAGATATGTATTGAGGGCCTAGTCCGTGCAATCACTGGGCTAGCCTCTCTTGGGATACACTAGAGAACAAAACACATGAAAATTCCTACTCTGATAGACCTTTCTAGTGGGGGCACACAGACCAAAAACAGTTAGTATGGGTAGGGCTATAGAAAAGAGAAGGGGTGGGCCCCCCTAGTGAAGCAAGGGGTTGAGTCTCAGCACTATGAAGCTATCTGCAGCCACTGCAGCACGAGTTCAATCCCCAGCCAGGGAGCTGACCCATTTGTCGCAGCAGACCTCTCCTGTCTTGCTTGCTGCTCCCCTCAGCAGTGTATTTTAGTCAATCCGCCTGTTCTGATCCCCACTCTGTCTCTGTGATGAGTCCTCTCATCCCCGGCACCTCTGGCCTACACCCTATCTTCTATGCATAAGTAAATAAAAATAAATTATTAAAAAAACAAAAAAAGGGAAAAGAGAGATCGGAAATGCTGGGGATGGATGTTAAGAACTCGTTTTATTGAGATATAATTGACATATAAGATTGATATGTGTGTTCATATGTATATATTTCAAGTGATATTGTGTACCTTAAACTATTGCTAATATACATATAGACTAGTACATATATGGTATATATTTATATATGCACACTGAAAAATTATTATTACAGTAAGTTTAGTTAGCATCTATCATATCACAGTCATAATTTCTTTTCTTGATAAAACTTTTCAGATCTACTGTCTTACGAATTTTCAAATATAAACACAGATTTAAAAACTATAGTCACCAAGGGGGCCTCCCTGGTGGCGCAGCGGTTGAGCGCTGAGTTGTGGAGCTGTCGGCAGCAGCGACGTGAGTTCGACGCCCGGCCGGGGAGAATCCCACATGGTGCGGCAGACCTCTCCTGCCTCCCCGCTGCTCCCCTCAGCAGTGTATTTCTGATCTGCCTGTTCTGCTCCCCACTCTGTCTCTGGTGAAGCCTCTCGCCACTCCACACCTCTGGCCTGTACCCCAGCTTGTATGTATAAATAAATGAATCTTTAAAAAAAAATAAATAAATAAAATAAAATAAAAATAAAAACTATAGTCACCAAGTTATACATTACTTCCCCAGAATATATTTATCTTATAATTGGAAGTTTGTAACTTTTGACCACTTTCACCCATTCTTCCACCCCACCCCCACTCTACCCAGGGTTAAAACCGTAAGTAGGGCAGTGGAAGCAGGCTTCGATGAGAATAAACATTTGATTTAGCTAAGTTGGTATCTAGTGGGAGAGAGCACAGCTCAAGAAACAGCCAGTGCAAAGGCCCTGGGGCAGGAGTTTGCCTGGTGTGTTAGAGGAATAGCACAGAAGGGGAAAAAGAAGGCAACAGTCACACCATGTCAGAGTGTGCAGCAGGACATGGCGGTCCGGTCCCATAGCGCCTTGTTGGACATTACAGACTTTGTTAGCGCTTCACAAAAGAAGAGCCAGGAAAGAGCTTTAAATAAAAGAGAGGCATCACTGATTAAGGTTTCACTTGGTCATGTGACTGCTGTATTAACAGCAGACTAAGGAGCCAGGGCAGATGCAGAGAAACCAATCAGAGGGCTCTTTAGCAATCAGCGTGAGAGATGATAGTAGCTTGTTTCAAGGAAATTATTTTCTTTTTGTTTTTTAAGATATATTTATTTATGCACACAAGAGCTGGGGGGCAGGCCGGAGGTGGGGGGGGGGACTGTGAGAGGATTCAACATAGACAAAGCGGGGAGCAGAACAGGCAGAATGAACAAAACACACTGCTGAGGGGAGCAGTGGGCAAGACAGGAGAGGTCTACTGTACTATGTGGGTCAGCTCCCTGGCCGAGGATCGAACTCCCGCTACAGTGGCTGCAGATAGCTTCACAGTGCTGAGGCTTAATCCCTTGCACCACCAGGGAGACCCAAAGAAATTATTTTCTATCTGAAAAAAAAAATAGTGGCACCTGTAGACTGATGAAACCTGTCAGGTCAGATACCCAAGGAGCTATTTAGCTAAGGAATAAGGAGCTTTGAGTTCTTGAAGAATCATAATAAACTCACAGTATCTTGGAGTATTCTTTCTACGAACTTGCGTCCATCACATCACCAATCAGGGACCATTGGGCCTGCAATGCAGACTCTTCAATGACAGGAAACAACACTCTCAAAACAGAGCCGAGCAATTCTAGTTACAGCAGCAGTTCTTAATGTCAAATTCAGAATCTGCCCATGGGTGACCCAAGGATCTCAGTTCTGCCTGTTGTAATGGTATACCCCATAGCACACCTCATCTATCTTCCAAATGGCACAGTATCCAAAGACATGAGAGCAATTTTGTTCTCCCTCAACTTCTTTTCTCCAACTTCATCCTCTTGAATCACTTCTTCCTACGTTTATGACTTTCAGGGATCCCCAAAGTCCCTGACCCCAAGGGCATGACAAACAAAGGCAACAATGGGCCCATTACAGATTCTGAGGCGCCAGCACAAAAGTTTGGCAAATGTGCCTCTCTGAAGTGACAGTACATGTGATGACGTCAGCCTCTCTGCAGTCCTCATCCCCTCTCCAGGGTTTCTCCACAGTGCATGATTGACATTTAGGGCCAAACAATTTTGTTCTGTGCATTATAAAATGATAGAGCATCCCTAGCTTTTACCCACTAGATGCCAGCACCACCTCTCTAGATGGCTCAACTAAAAATGTTTCCAGGCACTAAAAGACTGGGGGGGAAGGGAGGCAAAAATCACCCTAACTTAAGAACCACTGTTCTCTCCAATGGCTGTTTACTGTCTAAACTTCCTCCTTCACTAGTAAACAAGTAGCTCTCCAGAAAGTCTACTCATATATCAAGATGGTATTTGAAATTTTAAAAGTATATTTGTAAATGGTATTTGATAAAACTAAAACACATTCTGGAAATGTTAAGAAACTCCCAAATGTTTATCTTTGTTTACCTAATCTCCCAGCCCAGGCAGTGTGGAGTACAGAAAAGATCTGAGGCCCGTTTTCCAGTTCTGTTCACAAACTACAAATAATGTAGGCTTTTCCTGCAACCTGAACATCCGAATTCAAGGAAATTATTCCGCCTGACCAGGGCCATGTGAGACAAACCACATGCGTGATCATAGGAGAGCAGGTCCCGCCCCACTACTATTCAAGCATTTTAGGCATCTGACTGGAAGCCAGTGGAGGGGCTCTGGCAGCCAAGAGTGTTGAGTTCAGGATAAGAAGCTGGGAGGAATGACAAGGGAGTGGCGAGTAAACGTCAGCTGAAAAGTATGGGAGGAAAGTGTGAAGAAATGAGTCCGTTGGAAATAAAGCCTAAAAACCTAACCTCCCACTTCACAAGAATAAGTTGAAGGCCTCCAGCGAGAGTCTCAGCTCTCTCAGAGAGGAATGTCTGAGTTTATATCTAGAACACATGACCCTTGTCTCGACGGTGGGCCTGACCATTCATTCAGACTCTCAACGTACACTTATTAGCAAACCTTGCACGGGCACCACATCTGAGAAAACATCGCCGCACCCTCGCAGTTTTCAAGGGGAGACCCGCAAAGGCACATGTCATCACAGGAGCTTTGAGGGCGACAAAGGAGAATCATAGGCTCCCTCCACCCAAACGCCAGAAACCCTCCGCCTTCCCGGTGCATGAGGCCAGACTCCTATGGCCGCGCGTCCTCGGCACCTGGTCTTGCCTCCATTGCGCGCCCTTCCCCAAAGTTGGCCCGTGTCTAGACGTCGCCATGCCCCGTTCGAGCCTACAGACCTCGCGGCCGCTGAACTCTACAGATCCTCCCTCCTTCCTCGAGGTTCGCCAACTCCTCAGGTCTTACTGAGCCTCACCAGCCACCGTCCGCGAGGCCGTGTCGCGCTCCTGACGTCACTGCCGTGCGCCTCCCCCACACCAAGGAAACTATGTTTGTGGCAAGGCCGATGCGGCTGCTGTCGCATGCATCTCGGGTGCTCCTGACGCGTCGACGGGACCTCGTAGCCAGCGATCCCGATGAATCTCTACCGGTGGTGCGCATCCCGCGGGCTCTACAGCAGCGGCAGGAACAACGGCAGGGCAGGGGGCGGAACCCTGTGCGGCCGATGCTGGTGCGACCTGGCCCGCTGCTAGTCTCGGCGCGGCGACCAGAGTTGAACCAGCCGGCGCGCCTCACGCTGGGCCGTTGGGAGTGCGCGCCACTCGCTTCACGTGGCTGGAAGAATCGGCGCGCGCGCCACGACCACTTCTCCATCGAGCGCGCGCAACACGAGGCACCAGCGCAGCCGAACCTCTCGTGCGAGCGTTCTTTCGCCGATCTGGGTCTGGAGCTCCGCATGCTCGGCGCACTTAAGGATGCTGCTCCCGAAGTCGTTCGGCCCACAACCGTGCAGTCAAGAACTATTCCCCCACTGCTTCGTGGCCATCACATCCTTTGCGCCGCAGAAACCGGCAGTGGCAAGACTCTCAGCTACCTACTGCCCCTGCTGCAACGACTTTTGGGCCGGCCAAACCTGGACTCATGTCGTATCCCTGCTCCACGAGGCCTGGTCCTTGTGCCTTCCCGAGAGTTAGCTGAACAGGTGCGGGCCGTAGCGCGACCCTTGGGCCGCTCCTTGGGCCTCCAGGTGCGGGATCTGGGCGGAGGCCATGGAATGAGTAGAATCAGTCTGCAACTGTCCAAACAGCCTCCAGCAGATGTGCTAGTGGCCACTCCAGGGGCTTTGTGGAAGGCCCTGAGGTGTCAACTGATCAGCCTGGAGCAGCTCTCTTTCTTGGTTTTGGATGAGGCAGATACACTGTTGGATGAAAGCTTCCTGGAAATGGTGGAGTACATTTTGGAGAAGAGCCATATAGCAGAAGGCCCAGCTGATTTAGAGGACCCCTTCAATCCCAAAGCTCAGTTGGTATTGGTTGGGGCCACATTCCCCGAAGGTGTAGGCCAGCTGCTGAGTAAAGTTGCCAGCCCCGACTCTCTAACCACCATCACCAGCTCCAAACTCCACTGCATCATGCCTCATGTCAGACAGACATTTATGAGACTGAAGGGAGCAGAGAAGGTGACTGAGTTGGTGCAGATCCTTAAACAACACGACAGAGCCTGTAGAACTGGCCCTTCAGGGACTGTTCTGGTGTTCTGTAATACCTCCAGCACTGTAAACTGGCTGGGATATATCCTGGATGACCACAAAATCCAACACCTAAGGCTGCAGGGACAAATGCCAGCCTCAATGAGAGCAGGTATCTTCCAGGGCTTCCAGAATGGGTCCCGAGATATACTTCTCTGCACAGACATAGCCTCTCGGGGCTTGGACAGCACCCAGGTGGAGCTAGTTATCAATTATGATTTCCCCCTCACCCTGCAAGACTACATCCACAGAGCGGGGAGGGTGGGCCGTGTGGGGAGCGAGGTGCCAGGCACTGTCATCAGCTTTGTGACCCATCCCTGGGATGTGAATCTGGTTCAGAAGATTGAGCTGGCAGCTCGCCGAAGAAGCAGCCTTCCAGGACTAGCATCCTCAGTGAGCAAGCCTTTGCCCCAGCAGTCCTGATTTCAACTGGCTTAAACGTGATGCCATAATAGGCATCCTTCCCTGAGTCCTGGTGGGTGAGCACACTTAGGAGGATGCACTGGGGTCATCCATAACCTCCCTGAAGACCTGGTAAGCTGGCTTCATAGGGTACGCTGTTGGCCAGCATTGAAGAGTAAACTGCTAAGCTTTGCTCTCTAGTCTTTCACATGACTTGTGACAAAGTGGACTATGACTTTGTATTATGTCATGATTTCTAACAAGTGATGTTTTCATGGGTGTGGGGTAGGTGGGAGAGCTCTCAGGCTTTTCCTCCCTCCCCTTTGGAATGGGCCTCTGCAGGCCTATATGCTGGGTGACAGAGTAGCGAAGCCTGGGGGGCGTGGCTTAGAGTAGCCGTTAGAGTGCGCATGTGCAGAAGGAGAGCGAGCACAAAGCAGCAGCAGCAGCAGCAGCACAAAGAGAAGCAACAAGAGCAGCTGCAGGAAGGGGCCCAGAGAAGCTGAAGATTGGCCAGGGGCCAGGGGCCCCAATAGCCTCCTGACTCCCAGGCCCCGTCACCTTGTATATAGTTATAAGAGTTTAAATAAATAAAGCCATTTTAAAAAAACCACCGAGGGCTCCAGGACTCGTTTAATACTCGTTAATGCCCATAATCAAGAACCTGCCTCGTGCCATTTTCCTGCTGGCACTACAATGAGTCTCCCCCAATAATAATTACCACTGAGGTAGAATTCATTGGATTCTGAGAAGATTCACACCCTAAGCTAGCACATGTAGGACAGTTTCTTTCAATTGCTGTTTTAGTTTGTTAACATTTTGATTTTATTTCCTGCCCCAAAGCATATCCATTAAGCCCCTCAGAGAAGGAAAAGTGAATGGGATTAGCAGTAGAGAGAAATTTTCTTCAATAATGTCCATGGCAAGCTTGGACACTCTTGATGAAATATCCTGTCAGAAGAATAAAAGGCAAAGTGACTCCAAAGTATCGGTGTGCACTTCTGCCTTTTTTTCCATCTCTTGGTTAATCTTGCCTCTCAAGCCAATCTCAGAATGTGGATTTCTCTTGCCCTCCTGTGGTCACAGGCTGTGCCAGCCCACAGGTAGGCTTCACAGGGAGTGGCCAGGTGTGAGGGCCCAGGCAGGGTGCCCCTCTGCCTCCACCCTGCTGTCCACAAAACTTTGAAAGCCTGAAGCCTGCCCCTCAGATTCCTTATGTGACCTCACTGACTAATGATGACCTCACAGGCCGCATCACAGTTTACATGGCAGAGTAACTACACAAACGTGATGCTCTGGGGAAACTTCCTACCAGTTCTCTACGAGATACCAATCAGTTTGGTTGCCTGAGAGAATGTCTGACCGGATCTTCTATATTCACTCTAACTTGTCCTCAGTCCCCTGGGAGGGCAGCACAGCAGGTAGGCCTGGGCAGGCATCTACACAGGAGGCATCAATGTATATAGCACCTCATATGGCCACACACCTCTGAACTCCCCTGGCTATCGCCAATGGCCTTCAGACACAGACCACAGTGGCTGCTCATTGCTAAGAGTGAGTGAAAAGGCACCTCTGGGCAAGTGATCCCTATAAATGTCGCCTTCCACTTTGGGGCTACTCCATGCTTTCACTGAGACCTTTTCCCGATGGCCTCTTAGCAAAAGTCAAGTGCCTTTTTCAAGTGCCTTTTTGTTGGCAAGTGATAAATAAAGCAGTTGGAGGAAGAACTGTCGAGAGCCACTCATGAACCTCACCTTCAAACCCAGAGTCTTGGTAGCCGGAATCTGACTTCCCGGCCCAGGTCACCCTCTCCAGTGTTTGGCCTTTCCCTCATCTATCTACCTCAGAGTATGAGAGGCCCAGAGTTCAACGTGGTTGAAACAGGCAGGATGAATGGGGCTCAAGAGAACTCATCAAGATGGAAAGGGGGCTTAACCATTTATATTAGATTCTTCTCGAAAAATTGAAAGGTATTTCCAACCTCAAAAGTGACACGGAAGTTTAAAAATGTCCCTCTGTTGTGGGAGAGAGGGAAGGTTTCCTGATTGTAATTATTTGGGGGTTGTTTGGGAATAGAGAAAAGATTGTCTGAGGTCAGCTGATAGGTTCCACGGGTTTGCTGCTGCCAACATCCCTTTCCTCTAGGAGACCCCTAGATGGCTTGGATGCCGAAGAGGGCGTCAGCCAGAAATAGGGAGAGACATGAGACAGGGGAGGTCCTGGGGGTGCACCATGTACAGTAAAAATGACGGAGCCCTTTTGATTTTCTCTTTAGCAGCGGTGGCTCCGGCTTCTCCTCCTACACCTGGTCACTACCACGTCCTCTACCGAGGGTGTGGAGAAACCCAGGTGGGCTGGCACGGGGAGACATACTGCCTGGTTGGAGGCTACCGGACCTATGGAGATGCTCCTGTGGCCAGTCCAGCAAAGGTGGAAGCAGAGAAGCCAGTCCCCAGCCGGGCTCCCAAGAGGCGTCGGGCTCTGGCAGAGTCAGACAAAGATCTTGGTTGCTCCAGCCCCAAAATTCGGCGAATACAACATGACGGCGGGAGGCTGACCCCACAGAAGCTTGCTGGCTAAGCCACTCTGTAGAGAGGGCGAATGTTTACCTGCCTAGGACAGCTAACGCCTCTTCCCACAACAACCCCCCCTCCCCCACTGCCCACCACTGGAGATTAGAAGCTCAGTCATTCTGTGTGTGCCTTCCCCAGCCAGGAGTCTCCTTCCATGCTAACTGGCCACGGAAAGGAGCCTCAGAAGCTGAGGTATCAAGTGAGAAGCTGCTTTCAACACCCCAGGGCTGACCTGGCCTGGGAGAAAGCCTCCTGCTGCTTGGCTCAATCCTCTAGAGTCCCTTCTCGGGCAGGTGGAAGAACAGTCTGCACTTGGCGAGCCCAGGGGGATCCAGGAGCAGAGAGAGGATGCGGAGTGGCCTTCACAGGGGCCCAGCCTACCAAGTGGGCTCCTGTGGCTGCCTAGGGAGCCTCCTGGCTAGAGTCTGAGGAGGCAGAATAGAGAGACCCAGGATGACCTCCCTGGAGGAGGAACAGGATGGAAAGAGTCAAGCAGCACCCCACCTGAGACTCACACGTATCTTTTTTCCCAGTCCTTTCTGGCCCCAATGGGGTCTATTAATACTCAATAAAACCATTTTATGTTTAACAGCATTTGATTTGAAACGCAGCTTCTTCAAAGCCAATCCCAAACCTGCCTGTTCCCTTGAAGTTCATTTGCACATGGGGTAGCTGGGCCTCTAGACATACTAGATGACTTTTGGTGGGTCCTCTAAGTCCTCAAAAAAAAGCCTTTGGAGCTTCTAACTCTTGGCTCCTCCAGTGACATCTCTGCAAATTGGGGCAGGACAGGCAAGTTCTTTAAGAAATGCAGAGCCTGGGGCCCCGTCGTGGTAGAGGGGTTAAGTCTCGGCTATCACACCATCACAGCTGCAACGCGAGTTGGATCCCAAGCCAGGGAGCTGGCCCACATGGCGCAGCAGACCTCTCCTGCCTCGCCCGCTGCTCCCCTCAGCAGTGTATTTCAGTAGATCTGCCTGTTCTGCTCCCCGCTCTGTGTCTGGTAAACCCTCTCACCCTCCTGCACCTCTGGCCTACACCCCAGTTCTTCCATACATAAATCTTAAAAAAAAAAAACCAACTGCAGAGCCTGCCAATATGGATGGATCTTGTGATGACGCCAAGTGAAAAAAGTCAAAAAGTGAATGACGGTTACCAGATGGCCTCACTCATTTGTGAAATACAAACAGCCAACAGAAACAATCTGGCAAAACACAAGAAAAATAATTCTAGACTCAGTAAACTAGGTGGTGATTACCAGATGGGAGGGAGGAAGGGATGGGGAGGCCATGTTACAGGGCCGTGGCCCAGGAGCTCTGGCAGAGGGAGCGTGAAGCATGGCACACAGGGAGGTGTGAAGCTGCCCTCCCCGAAAGACAGTTTGTTAAACCAGGAAGCGCAGAGGGCTCTAGGGAAGGGATTTCTATGAACTGTGTATTGTGTGTCGCTGCAGAAAGAAGACAGGTCAGATGGGCTGCAGAGATAAGCAGGCTGGGTGGAGCAGAGAAGACAGCAAGTCTGAACTTGAGGCTAAATGAGAGATCACTTAGGCCTCGTGGCAAAGGTTGGCTTGGACAGGGCTGCCTCCTGGCACCTGGTGCTCCCACAGCCTATCCTTCTGTGTCTTCATACCAGCATGTGAAACAGATAACAAGAGTCCTGTCCATCACCCTTGCTGCACACCCCAGTAGGCCAACCCCAGCGGGTGATCAGTAAAGGCTCACTGGACAAATGGAGGGATGGAAAGAATCCAAGGCCTCTCCTGACGAGAGAGGCAGCAGCTAAAGTGGAAGGACTGAGGAAGTCCATCTGACTTGACCAGGAAGGCATCGCTGTCATCATTTGCCTGCCCAGCAGCTGGTCTACCCACATCTGACTTCTCCTCAGTCAGGTTCAAGGCAGACTCTCTCCCAAGACCAGTGGGCTACTCTCTCTGCCACTGTCGGCTTCCCCGGGTGGCTTCATGTCCCATGAACCCTCACTGAAGATGGGGTCAGTTTCAGCCCACCCTGGCAAGCCTGGCAGTGGGATACAGGAGGTGAGGGGGCATGTGCAGCCACAGACAGGGCAGACCTGATCAAGTAGCTGACAGGCATGCACCACAGCTCTGCCCCCTCAGGGCATGGAGGATCCCTAGGCTCTGGATAGGTGTGGACCGGGTCCCAGAGAGCCCCAAACAACAGAAAGCTGACTACATTTCACCTGTACAATCTGTTCTATTATCTTCACGGGCTGTGTCCAATTCTGGAATCTCCTTGCCCAGCATTCTGGATTTGGGTTCAGAGAGATCTCTAGACAGAGGGGTACAGAGGCCAGGAAAGGGCATCTGTCCATGAGGTCAACTGCTTCACACCTGAAACAGAGAGAGAACAGAATTAGGGGGAGGAAAGCTGAAAAAATCTGGGGTCAAGGGAAATTTGGTTTCAGATCCCAGCTCCAGATGCCAGCTCTTGGTTGAGAAAGTTAAGTTCACTTGATTGAACCTCAAATTTCTCACCTAGAAAATGAGGTTGGTAAGAACCTACCTTGTGGGCTTTTGTGAGGACAGATGGCTTAAGGCCATCAAGCTGGCAGTGCAATGCAGGGCTCACAGCAGCTCTGGCTGCTCTGCCATGTCACCACTACTGTCACCACTCCTGTTCCCTGAAGGCCTACTGAACGCCAAGCCAACTGGCTCTTCAACATATGTTGGTTGAGCGCCCTCTCTGTGCAGAGGTGCTGCAGGTGCCAGGAAACTGGCTGTGGCCTCACTGAGTTCATTTGCCAACTTTAGCAGGGGCAGCACCACACACTGCAGGGAGGAGGGGAGGGGAAGGGGACAGCCCAGCAAAACCTGAACCTGAGCAATCCAAGAGTCTCATTCCTGTCCCTGTTTGTAGAGGGTAAATCACCAAAGAGGCTTGATTCACAGAGTTCTCCATAATAGGGCCCACCTATCTAGGCAACTATCACTGTCTAGGAGGGGCCATCTGAGGGCTGAGTCGAGCTTCTGTACCCCAGGCCTCTCTAGCCTCCTTCCCCCACCAATCTCAGAACAAGGACCATAGGTGAGAACTTCACAGCTAAGTCACCAGAAGCAGCCCAGTCAGACACATCAAGAGTGTCAGACACCACAGGTGACTTTGCTCTGGGGACCTGGTCTATTGGATCATCGGTGCTGCCTGAAATCAGGCAGAAACTGGCAGCGAGAGGATCCCACTGCTCACTCATTTCCATCACAAAGCAGCCCAGGACTGCTGGACTGAGAGGCTGGCAAGGGTGTGAAGGAGGAAGGATGGGGATTAAGAAGAAAGCTGGAGGCCCTCCCTGGTGGTCAAAGGGTTAAGCGCAGTCAAGAGTTCGATCCCAG
>PVIJ01021302.1:0-18817 GCA_004024925.1 Scalopus aquaticus | reverse complement strand
TTATGTTCAGAGCCAGGACAGCCCCTGCCAATACAAATCCAAAATACTGCCACTGGGCCTCTCTGGTGGTGCAGCGGGTTAAACGCAGCACCATGAAGTTATCCAGAGCCACTGCAGCATGAGTTCGATACCCGGCCAGAGAGCTTCCCACATGGCGCAGCAGACCTCTCCTGTCTCACCCGCTGCTCCCCTCAGCAGTGTATTTCAGTAGATCTGCCTATTCTGTACCCTACTCTGCCTCTGGTGAATCCTCTCACCACCCCCACACCTCTGTTCTACACCCCAGCTTGTATGCATAAATAAATAAATCTTTAAAAAATAATAACAAAACAAAAAGCTGCTACTGAGTCTAACTAACATACTAGAAATGTCCAGTTGACTCAAGGACGCCAGCTGGCCTTGGGGAGACTGCTCGAGTGTGGCAGGAGAATCACTTCTTCATGGACATCATTAAGTCACCCTTCCACAGGGAGGCAAAGGTTCCTTCCTTGTATCTCCATTGGTGATTGGTAGAGAAACTTAAATTCTGAGTCACTGGTGAAGGTCTGAAAATGCTTCTCATTGGTACCCACTCGTTGTATGGCCCTTAGCACTGGTCCCATGGGTAGAACTTCTAGAACATCTCTGCCGCGATTTTTGCGGCAGGCATAACATCAAGCTTAAAACTACCCTAAAGCATGAGTGGGGACCCTTCTGGGAACCCCTTCTGGAGGCCAAGCCTTGCTCCTTTGCAGCAGCTCCCCCACCAGAGGGCTTCTTCTGCTCAGCACAGAGCAGACATCCTCTACTGCAAGAGGGCCCTGAGAAGTTAGGGGCCTGGGTTTGGTTAGGCCACTGCAAGGACAGTCTCCTTATCCCCTCAGCTCGCAAGCTAAGACGTGAGTGGGCCGCTGGGCAAGCCCACCTGTGTTTGCCCCTGCAGAACCATCCCTGGCGCCCTCTGTCCCCCACACCGACCCAGGACCCCACAACAAAGCAGTTTCTGTCGTGCCTCCTGTTCTCTGAAGGTGCTGTATCTTTCAGAATCAAATCCCAGCTTGGCCTTGAATTAACCAGGCCTGGCCTCAGTGGTCTCAGGCCTCCTCTTAGACCTTCCTGGGGCTCCCAGAGATGGCCTAACTCCCTTTCAGGGACGCTGCTCCCCGTCTTCCTCGGAGGAACTTCCTCTCTCTGTCCTGCCCACCGAGGCGCTTCCCGGCCACACACTTCAGGCTGTCTCCTGCGCAGACCCCTCGGTCTTGGGGGCCAGTTTCTCCAACACAGCCTCCCCCAGTCCTCGGCTTTCTACTGTTTCCCGGCTGGTGGCACGTGGCCGTGACCCCTCACCCCAGCCCCGGGCCTCGGCTCAGACAGCAATCTACGCTCTTGTCAGCATTTCCAAGCCTCCTTATTTCTGCAGTAGAAACATAAGATTTAACAACCCATCTGAAATACGATTTTACATTTTGATTGCTTCTGCCCCAGCCATACTGAGGTGACTTTCAATCTGCATATATTTGTGGGAACAGGCTTTTTCACTGCGGCTCAATTCAAGTACACCTTATAATATCAGTGATTATAAAATACCGGGGACTAATAGAGTGTCTGGCTCCCAAGGAGTTCAGACTGCTTTATAATTCTACCCCAGCTATAATTTATCTTCATAAGCTGCTACAGAGACAAGGGGGGAAAGCGAGATTAATAATCACAGTTTATAGATGGTGAAATAAAAACTGGGAGAAATTGAGCAACGTTTTTCCAGAAGTGTACAGTTCTCCCCGCAGCCTCTGATTAGAGCTGCACACGGGTTGCCTAAGCTGGACGTAGCAGTGAACCTTGATCCGGCTTTCTTAGCGCGCTGTGTGGGCGATCGCAACGTGTGGGTGACCGAGACCTGACTCGGCGGTCCAGGGGGCCCCCAGCTAGGGCAGTGCTCCCCTGGCCCAGGGAGAACAGGAGCACCCAGTGGACAGGGCAGCTTTCTCCTCAGGCTGGTGGGCAGATTCTTGGTGGTCGGTTGTATTAACCTCTGTACCTTTTCTACACACGTAAGTGAAGCAAAAATGTGTAACGTGTGCTATAACATGGTGAAACGGTTTTCTTAAAGTTTCAACTTGAAAGGAGGAGAATGAGCTTTGAAAGTGGAGGACAGGGTTGCCCTGTGTGTTTTATTGCCGTCCGGTGGGCTCGCACCTGTCACAGAAGAGGGCCTCCATACCCTGCCCGCTCTGTGCTCAGCACGAGGCTCCGTCCCGGGGCCCCAGCTGTGTGTCCGCCCCACTCATCTTGTGTGGTCCCCACACCACCTGGCGGTCATGCCCCCGGGCCCTAGGCCTGGGAGTGCCCTGGCAACCCGAACCCCTGCCCTAGAGCTGGTGGAGCAAAACAGCAAGGCCTCCGTAACGGCTGTGTCAGAAATGGCCGCCGTCTATTCTCTTTCGAGGGAAAAACAGAATTCTCGATATCCTGCTGTGGGAATGTTGGAAAGGAACGATCCCCCACTTTCTTAGGTGCAAATTTTGTCTGCCACTTTGGGTCCATTGGAAGCATTTTTGATGTCCCAAAATAGCAACGAGGAGACTCAGTAAGACTCTGTCAGACGACGCTCCAGGGCGACTGAGGATGCCGTGAACCGAACCTGAGCAGTTCAGGGCCCGATGGGGAAGACCAGTGCCCGGGCCAGCCGTCCCACCCGCTCTGGCCCCCCGGCTGAAAGCTGAAAGGACCCCCGAGGAAGAAACCGGAATGGGACTTTTCAGAAACATGCAGACTGTGAAGCAGAAAGGCCCGTGTCTGCCTCTGGTGTCCAAGGGCTGGCAGAAGAGATGGCGCAGGGAGAGTGGGCGCTGCTGGGGTGGGGTCGAGGCCCGTGGCCCCTTCCACAGACGGCCTGGGGTCTGAGCAGGGCGCTGGGGGACAGCAGGGACATGCGTGTCCCCATGGCAGCCTCCCCGCCTCATGTCTCTCCACGGCCCCCCTTCGTGCACTGAGCCACACCCGCCACTGGCTGTCAGCTGTCAGCTCGTGGCTGCCCCACCCTGCGGCAGAGGCCTGGAGGGGCCTTAGACCTGGTTATTGTTGGCCTGTGGCCAGCACAGTGCCCAGGACACAGCAGACAGACAGTAAATGGTGGATTTAATTCAAGTCAGTGAGTGGCGCTTGAACAAATTCCACCAAGTGTAAACCGCTGAAGATGCTTTGAGGCATGAACACGAGCCGAACCCAAAGAAACCCACCTTGGACTTGACTCCTGCACTTCAACAGACAGACCCAGCAGGGCAAGGACCCGCAGTGGCCCAGCAGGGTGGTCTGTGGCCCCCGAGGCTTCCCAGGGGCCAGGCAAGAAGCTCCTGGACGTGCCCCGTGCCAGACTGAGGGCGAGAGATCGGGGCCCACACACGCTGCGCCCAGGAGGGCTGGCAGGGCAGGGAGCGGACTCACTGGCAGCGGCAGTTGCCCAGTTAACCTGTCTCCGGCCAGCCTTGTTACTTATTATTCATTCGTGTTTCCTTCTTGGTCTCCGTATTCACCAGCACAGAGTGGGCATCGTATGTTTGAGTGAGGAAAGGGGGAGGGGGAGGACAGGCTAGATCAGAGAACAGACACATCCTTCGGGATGGGGGAGAGTCTCGGATGGGCTGGAAAAGGGTGACACCGCAGGCCGGAGGCAGGGGGGCTCCAGGAGAGGCTTGGCCGCAGGCTCCGTGAAGCTGGTGGTAGCAGTGGGAGCTGAGCAGGGCAATGGCGCTGAGAGAATGAGGAGGAGAGAGACTCGAGGGGGGAAGTCTGAGGCCTTCACAGCCTGAAAGTACCGGCCCCGCCTTTTCCCGGCGCCGCCCCAGGGACCCCTCCTCCCGCTGTCTCTGGCTTTCTGCTGGTTCTTTTGTGAACCACCTACAGGTGGGTGACCCCCCGGCCTCTGGTGCCAGCACAGGGGAGCCTCAGCCACGCGTGCCCATCTCTGAGTTCTTCCCCTGCGGTGCTGTCCCTGGCGGCTCCTGCCCTCCGGGCCGAGCCTCACTCCTCCATGGAGACTTGCCCCTTCCGCTGTTTGCGCTCCTGCAAACCTTCCATCTGAGTCACAGCTTTGAGCACCTCCTTCTGTTTGATAAAGGCTCACTCGATCCACAGTCCCTCCCTGGGTGAGCGGCTCCGGGCACCGGGCTGCCAGCGCAGCGCTGCCCACGTGTGCTGAGCCGGGGAGACCGCGGTGAGCAGGTTCCTGGGGCTGTGCCTCAAGGTGACATCGCGGCGGTGGCGGAAGTGGAAAGGCAGCCCGACCGGTGTTCAGGGAGGCTGTCTGGGCGTCGGAAGCTGAGGCTGCAGGGTCAGGAGCACTCGAGGCGCCAGCGGCGACACTGCAGAGGCGCCGGGTCCGGAGGGGGCCGAGGACTCCTGGAACCTGAGGGAAAACTGATGGGCTGGAGCCGACGGAGCCCGAAGAGCTGGCGGAGCGTGGCGGGCTGGGGTTGGGGGCCCCGGGGACTGGTTTATGGGCCTGGAGCCCACGAGGGCAGGGGGTAGAGCGAAGGGGGTGTGGCCTGCGCCTGGCTGCTGCGCAGGGTGGCCTGGAGGAAAGAAGAACACCAGGAAGGACGTTCCAGGTGAGTGCAGGGGCCGGGGCGCTGAGTGGCGGCAGGCGCAGGGGAGTCCAGCTCCTCTGAGATGTATCTTGGAGCGTATTGATGGCTTGGGCGGTGAGGATGACGGGAGAGAGACAGGACCTAGAGGTCCCGACCTAGAGGTCGTGCCCAGCCTCTAGCAGAGGAGCTGGGCTGGAGGGGACTCTGGGGCAGGGCGGGCAGAAGAGAAGGTTCACGCTGCGTGAGATGAGGACACTCCGCGGCAGGCCGTCGGGACAGCGATCTGGAGCCAGACGAGTCCAGGGTGGAAGCGCGTGGGCGTGGGTGCCGCTGCTGTGTGCTGAAGCAAGTGCCCCAGGATGCGCGGCCACAGCAGCAGTACCTGGTCCCGAGGCCGAGCGCAGGCCCGAGGTGTGGGCAGGGCCCGCCCCTCCTGCAGCCTCCGAGGGAGGGTCCTGCCCGGCCTCCTGCTTCCTGAGGCCCTTGGCCTGTGGAGGCAGCACTCCTACCCCGCCCCCCACGGATGCCAGCTCTTCTCCCCACCACCCCCCTCCTCCCCACTACTCCCACCCCTCCCCCATCGCTCCCACCCTTTTCCCCATCACCCCCTCCTTCCCGTCATTCCCAACCCTCCTCATCACCATATGGACGGCTTCCCCCCCCCCCCGCCCCCCCCAGGCCCTGGAACTGCAGATTACCGGAGGGTGGACGCCGTGGTCACCAGAGCTGGTCCTGACCGGCTCTGGCAACGGTAGCGTGGGGCGGGGGGCAAAACCCAGCTAGAGGGGCGTGAGCTGAAGAGGTGGAAGCTCCTTTGTATTTGAACTGAAGCAGCGTTGCGTCATCGCGTGGCGCATCTGCTACCGGACGTTCGCTGCTCCAAGCCCAGCCCTTCGCCAGACCATCGTTCCCTTTGTCCCCCTTTACCCTCCTCTCCCCCATCCCTTCTGGTAACCACTGGTCTTATATCCAAAAGTTTATTTCTGTTTTATTTATTTCATCTGTTTGCTTGCTGGGTATACCGCCTATGAGTGAAATCAGTGTTTGGCTCTGCCTGGCTTATTTCACTAAGCGTAATTCCCTCCAAGTCCATTCATGTTGTTGCAAATGACAGAAGTTCATCTTTTTAACAGCTGCGTGGTATTCCTCTGTGTATCTGTACCGCATCTTTTTTTTTAATCCATTCATCAATCAGCGGGCACTTAGGTTACTTCCAGCTCTTGGCTGTTGTAAAATAGTGCTACAGGAAACATGGGGTGCATCAATCTCTTCAAATTAGTGTTTTCTTTAGAGAGATTTGACTTTGAAGGGAGAGCAGAGAAATAGAGCAGCAGCTACAGGGAGACGAAAGGATGGAGGAAAGATTTGCCTTGGTCTGGTGCTTGAGTTCTGCTTTATTTCTTTGATGGGACATGCTGAGTTAGCCCTATCCCAAGAAACAGAAACTGGGGAAGGGTCCGCAGGCTCCCCGGGGTCTCCTTGGGGCAGCAGAGGCCGTGACTGAGCCGACCGGCGGGAGGGCAGGCTCGTGGTCACGTCCAGGAATGCTGCCCAACCAGCCTGTCCCAAAGACCTGACCTCAAGACCGGTGTCCAGGCTGCAAGAGGCAGGGCCAGAGGACGGGAACAGCGGGCGGCCGTGGGGCAGCTCTCGCTCCCAGACAGGGGAGGCGGTGTCTCGAACCAGGTTACGAACTCTTCTCCCGGGAAAGCCCATGTGTGAGGGACTCTAGACTCTAGACTCTAGAGCAAGGAGACGGAAAGGGAAGCGGGTTCTGGCCCCCTCTGTATCGGAGCCAAGCTGTTCTCTGTGGTGTTCTTTCCAGCTGCCCCCACCTTTCTAAGGGATGTGACTCTCAGTACACCAAAACCATCTCTAATGAGACTGAGTGTGGAACTCGCGTCACTTGCACAGGCTGACCAGGCAGCTGGCCCTGGCGGCCTTGGCATGTGTGGGCGAACTGGACATAGCAAGGAGGCCAGTTGTGGGGATGGGCCCTGTGACGCAGGACAGCACAGCAACAGGGTGTCACCAAACAGCCACGGCGCCCCCAGAACAGCTCTTGTGCGCACACAAGGGCCAGCAGCCAGGTGGAAGGGGACAGGGCCCACAGGGTGAAGGGTCAGGGCCAGCGGAAGGTGCCCGGGGCTCTGGGAGAGGTATGGGGGCTCCCCCTACCCCCCAGCCTGGAGAGACCAGTCTGGACCAGGAAACGGGGGTCTTGCTGGCCTAAAGCACCAGAGGTTCCTCTTGACATCGGAAAGACCAATGCTTCGTAACAAGACATCTCGGGGTTGGTTTGTTCAGATTATTACAGAGAGAAAAAAAATCCCCCACTAGGGCAAATGTAAAGGAAGAAGGTTTCCAAGCGGATGGAATAGATCTACCTAGAGTCTCGGAAACTAGCGGAGGTGTCCTCCGAACAAGCTTCCTCCCACACCCCCAGTGCCCTGCGCTGCCCCCTCCTGGCTGCTGAGGGGTACGGCGGGAGGGAGCATCTTCCCCCCACCAGTGTAGTCAAGCCACCTGAAACCTGGAGAGGTTGGCTTTCGTCAGCACAGCTACATTTAAAATCAAAATGCACTGTGTTTGTATCTCATACTTCAACCTGGTTCTCTCAAGTGCACCCCCTGCCTCACCGTGACAAATTGTTAGGAAAGAAGCGGTTTTCTGTGGGCTCTGTGGTCTTGACCACCAAATACCCATATTTTCTGCGAATTGAGGCGATTTCCTTCGAAGCTTCGCCTTGTCACTTGTCTGGCAGGTGAAGGGACAGTCTGTAATGGAGTTCCAGGCAACCCCCAGCCTGTGGTCTCCTGGAAAAGTTTCTGTAATTGTAACCTTACAGGAGAGAAATGTGGGAGAAATCATAATGATAATGTTTCCTTCATTTGATGCAAGTTTTTCCAAAAGGGATTGTGGGCATAAGGGATGTTGGCCGTTATTCTGGGCGGAGGCAACTTGTTTGGTCCCCTGCCGACCACAGAACACCTGTGTCCCTTTGGGAAAAACAGGCTTTCCCACTGTGAGGCCGTTCCCCCGGCTTTCAGTTCTGAGGGACGGGCAGAGGTCTGCTTACACGCCTCTCTGATGCGATTATGAGTGGGTCCGGCTGGGGTGCGGTGGGATGGGGGGGCCGTAGGTGTGGTTCCCCATAGGTCTGTTCTACAGCCACAACCCACCCTTCATTTCAGCCAAGCCCCACCTGTGCCAGTTCCCCCCTAATGGGGAGGATCACCCCCAAACATTGGGACGGATCAGTGACCCCCCGCACAGTACAAGAGGGTCAGTCATGGAAACCTGGGTTGCAGGAGAGGATTCTGTGAGGAGTTCCTAGAGCAAGAGCCCCTGTGTTGCCCGAGGACTCATTGCCCCCCTCCCTTGTGTTTCAGGGCTCCTGAGATCATCCTCGGTTTACCGTTCTGTGAGGCCATCGACATGTGGTCGCTGGGCTGCGTCATCGCTGAGCTGTTCCTGGGCTGGCCGCTCTACCCGGGGGCGTCGGAATACGATCAGGTGGGTGCGGGGAGCGGGGTGCTGGCCGCAGGCTCCCAGACCACGCGCCCCTTAACGTGGCTTTCCTCTCTTCCGCCCTCTTTCCCTCCCCTTGTTCTTTTTCACTCCTTTCTTCCCTATAAAACTGTCATTTTCACTTTTTCTCAGAGGCTCTAGAGCATTAATATCCCATCTGTACGGTGACAGTAGCGCCCTGACCTCATTCTCTTCGTTTCTTGCAGATTCGGTATATTTCACAAACACAAGGTTTGCCGGCTGAATATTTATTAAGTGCGGGGACAAAGACAACAAGGTTTTTCAACCGTGACACAGACTCGCCGTATCCTTTGTGGAGGCTGAAGGTAGGCAGGGCCTCCCCCTCCTCCCTGATGCCGACACCCCGGGAAGGAGGGGGCAGGTGACGAGAGAGGCGCTTTGGACACTGCCTGCTGCTGGAGCTCGCTTTGGCCTCGGGAGCGGCTGGCTGCCTGGCGCACAGAGCCGAGCGTGCACGGCGCCTCTCCGCCTCGGCTGCCACCCCTGCCAAGTCTGAGCGTCCCAGCTGTGACTGCTGAAACGCCTGCGTTTTACTTAGTAAACCTGGGTGTCCTCGGTTGTGCCAGAGAGAGAAATGAACCGGCCCCAGCCCTCGGAGCTCACCGTGCACGGAGCTCAGCCATCACAGGCTCTGGCCCGTGACACGTGCCCTGGTGGGAACAGGGTGGGGGCCAGGAGCAGCCCACGCAAGGTCAGGGGCCGGGCTGGGGCTGGCCCCACACGCCGAGGGGGGCCTAAGCGCCCTGCATCCCAAGGCTCGGCCATAAACTCTTGTGTGGTTTTACGTCACTGGAAACATACTTCGCTCTCGCTTTGACCTGTGCCTGAGTAATGAGAATGGATGCATTTCCTGGGAAGGGAAAAATAGTGCAAATCTTGGGTATGTTTTATGTTCATTTTAGGTGTTTGGGGGTTTTTTTTGCAAGAGAGCTGGGTGGGTGTTCAGGTTTTTGCGGGGTTTTTTTGGTTTGTTTTTGTCTCTGACAGAAAACAGCCAAGTTCTGATACGATTTAAAGACCACGTGTGGCCTGTAGTCACAGAAGATTTGGGAAGGAGGTTTAGGGGGTGTAAGCGGGCACTCAGGCTGTCGAGGGGGGCTGGTGCTGGGCGCCCGCGAGGGTGACTGGCTCAAGGTCAAGTCCCGTGGCGCGTCCTGGCTGGCGGAAGCTGAGGCCAGGCAGGAGCACGTTCACCCCGCGTGTTAGTTAAGAGCCTCAGTCCTGTGTGTCCAGCTGTTCCCGGGATCAAAGCCCAGCTCTCAGCAGCTCCAGGTGTGTGCCCGGAAGTGAGATTTTCAAGGGTCAGTTACTTTCGATCCTTCCATGAGTCCAAAGCCCACAGTGGTGACCAGGAGCAGCGGCTGCCCAGCCTGAGGCCATTGTGGGAGCCACTCACATGAGGCCCAGCCGTCGGCGGAGGGGGTGGCAGGGAGCTCGGACCTGTGCCTGTCTCGCCCCCGGAAACCGGGTGGCGGTCGCAAAGGAGATTGAACCAGCTCCTCCCTTTACGGTAGTGCCCAGCACGTGGTAAGAGCTTCCGTGCACGAGCGTTGACGCAACAAAATTAAATTGAAATGTAAAAACCCATGGGAAAGGGCTCTGCTTCCCTCCAGATGGAATCTTACCTTTTCATCTTTTCAAGTGTGGTAACATTGTGCAATCTCACCTTCTCCCTTGAACTTAGGGAAGAATGTAGGGGTGTCAGGAGGCAGCATATCTAAGTCATCTTAGAATCTTCCAGGCCAGACTCAGCAGGCGTGAGGAGGGAGGGAGCGAGGGGTGAGTCAGTATGAGGGTGAAGAGCGAAAGGACTGAGTGTGCAGGTCACTTCAAGAATCAGACGCTCCTCCTCTGCCCCAGGAGAGCCCCAGGGCTTGAGTCAGGGCGTCTGGGAGAGAAGCCACACACCAACCGGCCCTTGTCTCTCTTGCCCAGACCCCGGATGACCATGAAGCGGAGACGGGGATCAAGTCGAAAGAAGCGAGGAAGTACATTTTCAACTGTCTGGATGACATGGCGCAGGTACGCCCGGGAGTCGGTGGTGCTGCCCTTCGGAACGGAGCGCGACCAGGCTCTGCCAGAGGCGCCCGGGCTGGGGGGAGGCAGCTATGCACCCCCGCCGCCCCCCCCCCGGGGCTGGCCAGGGACATGCCGGCCTTAGAGCACCAGCTGACCTGGGGACACGATTTCAGCCTCCCCCCAGCTCCGCGAACATGGCTGCCGGTTACTGTCTTCCATTTCTAAGGAGTCCCGGCCAGGCTCGTGGGCTCTCCTGGAAGTGAAGCCTGCCCGCACGTCTGGGTTTAGTGCCCGTGAGCTCAGTGTTCATGTGCCGGAGCTGCCCCCACTGGGCACCCGGCGCTGGGCCTTCAGGCCACGGGCACACTGCTTTCTGACCGTCCTGGAGGCCAGAAGTCTGGAATCAGGTTCAGCAGGGCAGGCTCCCCGAAGGCCCCGCCTCTCTCCTGGCTGCCAGGGCCCCTCCAGTCTCTCCTCCGTCCGCACTCAGTCTCACCCCTGCTTGCTTGAGCCTATGTCTAGGTCCCCCTCTTCTTTCCCTTTTAAAGATACCAGTCATTGGATCTAGGGCCCACCCCAACTTCAGTGCTGCCTCGTCTTAACATCCGCAAAGACCCTATTTGTTTTTTTTTTAAAGATTTATTTATTTACGCATACAAGCTGGGGTGTAGGCCAGAGGTGTGGGGTGGGGGAGAGAATTCACCAGAGACAGAGCGGGGAGCAGAACAGGCAGATCTACCAAAATACACTGCTGAGGGGGGCAGCGGGCAAGGCAGGAGAGGTCTGCTGCGCCATGTAGAAAGCTCCCTGGCCGGGGATCGAACTCCTGCTGCAGTGGCTGCAGATGGCTTCATACTGAGACTTAACCCCTGCGCCACCAGAGAGGCCCAAAGACCCATTTGTAATAAGGTCACTTGATAGGTGCCTGGCTTTAGGACTTCAACAGATCTTTTGGGGGGACAGAATTCAGCCTACTGCTCTCTCTCGGCTTACTTTCACCTTTATGCGTTCCAGAGAAAATTCTGGAACGTCAGCTATTTTTAGTGTGAAAACTCAGCTGAAATCAGGGCAACCCAAAGTGAGTTTTTCTTAAAAGCAATGAGAAATAAAGCTATAGCCCAATAAACACTTAGCGCTCCTCTTACTGCAGGTGAGTGGAACCAAAAAGCATGATTCTGAGTAAAGTATACTTGTCAGTTGATTAGAAGCTTAGACTGTCTGAGAAAGCTGAAATTGCTTTCTAAGAACTTGTCTTGGAAAATACGGAAAGCACCACCAAGCCAACCTTTTCAAGGCGAGCCTAATACAAACGTGCTTTAGGAAGAAAAGCCCACCTCTAGTCTTGGCCAGAGCGACCCAGTAAACCCAAGGACGGAAACCCTTCTGGACTCGCTGCCACGGGAGGGGGCTGGCTGCGGGTGCAAGAAGAGGGCACTGGGCCCCGCCCCTCCACTTCCCTCTGAAGGGTCAATAAACAGACCCGTGTGCTCCTGATTTCCTCCTGCTTCGTTGAGGTTATGAGGGGGCGGTGGGGGGCACGTAAAATTGACCATTCTAACCACGTTGAAGCTTGTGTCACTCAGCAGTGTGCAGCACCTGCGCACGCGGCCAGTCTCCAGACCTCTCTTTCCTCGTTCTTACTTTCAGTGGGTCGATGTGACCCTCAGAGCAGGTGCAGGCCGCACGCACCCGCGGCGGCCTCCCGGGGCACGGCCCAGCCCAGCCTGCAGAGACTGCAGCCTCTGGACAGCAACGGGCTGGGGCAGCACCTTCAGCAGGGCAGACTCAGCCTTCCAGGGGCTGATGGGGTGACAGAGAGACGAGGATGGACTTGCAGGGCCGAGAATAAGGGAAGTCGGGGAGGGAGCAGCGCCGTGGGTCTCAGTGACCTGTCCCCGCTTGCTTCCAGGTGAACATGACGACGGATCTGGAAGGGAGCGACATGCTGGTGGAGAAGGCAGACCGGCGGGAGTTCATCGACCTGCTGAAGAAGATGCTGACCATCGATGCCGACAAGAGAATCACCCCGATCGAGACCCTGAACCACCCCTTCGCCACCATGGCGCACCTGCTCGACTTCCCCCACAGCACGCAGTACGTGTCCGGCTCGGCGCCTTGGCCAGGCGGCCACAAACTTCCTTTAAATACCCAGAGAATTGACGCTTGAGGCTCGTGGTCACAGCGCCAAACAAATGAGGCTGTCTCCCCAGAACATGATGTGGCAGCACAAATGGCGGCCACTTGGGGACCCGGGCCTCAGTTTGCTTTTTACTGAGGAGGCGGGAACCGTGCACGCAGCGAGCACAAGGCTGGTGGCCAGGCCCTTGGGCCCAGAATGGCAGCGGCCTTGGAGCAACGGCATGTTCAGTGTCGGAGCCGCTTGGAGCCATCTGCGTGGACTTGGTCTTGTTGGGACTGAGCATGCCGTGTGCTAGGCCAGGCGCTGGGGCACAGGGGGAGCCCCGGCCTACCGGAGCTTGGAGACTATAGGAGCGAGAATGGTACCAAGTGACACCCCAAATAACAGGTTGCTGCCAGGGAAGGTGTGGGGTGCAAGGGGAGCATGTCACGGGGCGCAGTGCCGGGGCCAGGTGGGGCGGCCCTGAGGACCAGGCCACCCAAGGGTCGGGGGGGCAGCTGGTGAGAAGGCCACGAGGGCAGGGCAGAGCGGGAGCAGAGCTGCCAACCCCGGCAGGACCAGGCACGGGTGCTGGGGTGCGCGGGGGAGGTGAGGCCTGAACCAGCCGGGAGAACGCTTCCTGGTAAAGATCTTGGCCTATGTCCCGCAAGCGATGGGCTGGAAGGGTCTTTAAGCAGCGAACAGCCAGTCAGAGTTGCCTTTTAACAAATCCGGTGAACCTGGAAAGACGTGTCCGCCGGATTCAGCTCCTTGGAGGCGGGGGTGACCTCGGGAGCTGTTCCAGCGATGGCGGAGGCAGAGACCCATTTAGCAACTGGAAAGACTGGGGGACAGGTGCAGAAATAGATGGCTCCCTTTCCAGGGGGCGGCTGTGAGACGGGTGGAAGAAACAGAGGCAGAGCTGGGGGGTGGGTGACTCAGTGTGGAGACCTGCGCCCTTCTCCACGCTCGTGGGCAGCGTGTGGTCGCAAGTGAGAGATGAGAGGTAAGAGGTGCTCCAGGAGGAGGAGGCCAGTGGCACCCGGAGGTGGCTGCAGGAGGGGTGCTGGTTGGCAAAGTTGGGGGAGCTTCACCCGTCTCTTGCTGAGACCAAGGCGGTGGGTGGCTTAGGAAGGGCAGAAGGTTCAGAAAGTCAGGGCGGAAGGCGGCAGACTCGCCGAGCACCAGGCCGTGCGTGAACAGGGCGGGTGCGGCCGGCCTCCGAGGGAGGGATGGAGAAAGCAGATCGTGGGCGCGGCCAGGCTGGCCTCGCGCCAGGCTGCCAAGAGGAGGAAGCAGACTGACAGATGTATGGTGTTGATACTAGAGCAGTCGTCACCCAAACGCCGGCTGTGGGAGGCTGAGCGCGAGGGGAGGGTGCGCGGAGACTGAGCGGTCAGCTCCAGCGCTGCTCAGCCGCTGACGGTTGTAGGAGCCAGATGGGCGAGCACATGGCCAGGGACGGGACGCTCAGTGGGCAGTTTGGGGAAGTGGAGCCGTTTCCGGCCTGACAGCCCATGAGGGGTGGCCGCAGCCTCCGCAGGTGAGGAGGAGCTGAGTAGCCAGGTGTCTGGCAGGGAAGCGGGGGCCCCCCAAGGCCTCCCTCGGCGGGCAGGGCTGAACAGCAGACACTCATTAGAACTCTAGAAGCCCAAGACCTGGATGTTTGGCAGAGTTGGTTTCTCGGGGCCTCCCTCTCCTGGGTCTGGGGGGCCGTCTTCTCCCTGTATCTCCACGGTCTTCCTCGTGTACAGGTCCGTCCTCTTCCCTCCTCCTCCTAAGGAGTTGAATGAGGGCCCTGCCTAATGGCCTTATTTTACCTCTTTAAAGATTCCATCTCCAAACTCCGTCACTTTCGGAAGTATTGGGGGTTAGAGCTTCAACATATGAAGGGGGTGGGGCATAAATTCATCCCATAACAGGGGTAGTGGTACCTCTCAACCCTGAGGTACTTGGGGTGGGAAAGAATAAACGGTCAGGTCCCTGGGGGAGCAGGGAGAGATGCTCGCGAGGGCAGGAAGGGAGGGGACATGTGAGCAGAGCTGGGTGGGGAGAAGAAACATTTGCAGAGCACGCTGGCCCTGCTGTGGCCAGACGCAGACTGGGCTGAGTCTTGGGCTGGACTTGACCTGAACCCACATATAAGACAGGGGTGAGTGGCACCCACTGCGGCTGGTGTTTCCTGTTTCAGGTCTGTTCCTTCCCAGTTGCTATTAAGCAAGTCAAGTCGCACTGCAGCAACGAGACAGTTTCATTTCTAGATCATGTTTGAAACAGCCGGGCTCCAACACAAAGGAGGAAGTTGGGTCAATCCCTTGCAAACTCTTACGGGATTTGTCTCATTTCTGGGCGTGGTGAGGGTGAACCAAGGGGTGTCCGTCTGTACCCCGAAAGGAAGGCAGACTTGGTGATTTGCTGAATAGGGCTTCCATCAGAGCAGTCTTTTCATACTCAGGGGTGAAGTGGAGTGACTGAGAAGCAGCCCTGGATAGGAGTGGAGGGCGTGCTGGCCACCTGCGCTGAGTCAGGGGGACAGCCCCCACATGAGGCCGGGAGCCCGCCCGAGGCCTCTGGGCACTGTCCCTCTCGGGGTTCTGGAAGGGAGTAGCGACGGCATGCTGCGCTCTGCTCGGTGAAGGCCGAGCCTGGAGCCCGTGGGCGTCGGCTTCACGTCCAGAATTTGGTGTGGGACCCAAGAGAAGCCCTGACAACTGAGACTCAGAAAACGGGCCTCAGAAGGAATGAGTCTCTTCACACACCTGAGAGGAGGCCGAATCCCTGCCGGTCCCTAGAACTTGCTGGGAAGTTCGTGGTGAGAGGAAACTGCCAGCCCCCTGTGCCCCACTGCCCGGCAGCTAGATGAATAGGTGAAGAGACCCCACTCCTTGCCCCTCACCAGGATTCTCGTGCACAGATTCTTTGAGAACTCCTGTAGGGAACGTACCTGCCTCTTCCTTGAAACCCCAGGTTCAGACCGCCTCCCTCAGAAAATTCTAAGTCTAAACGTTTTCAATATAAAAGGAGCATAAACTTCATAGTTGGAGTCCTCCAGCCTCCACATGAAAGCACTCAGCACAGTGCTTGGTGCTTAATAGATGCCCAGAGCCGGTGGGCACTCAGCACGGTCAGTTCTAGGCTCTGGGCCCCTGTCGGTCGCTGTCCTTCCCCGGCAGGGCCCTCAGGCGGTGTTCATCGTGTGGCGGCACGTGGCACACGATCAGCCATTAACTCGGAAAGAGGATTCTCTGCACATATCTGCGTCCATTGGGAACATCTTTTATGGAAGGATGTTTGAGGACACCCCACAAGATTGGCCCAAAATATAGCTTATCTAGAGTTGGCAAAATCGTATCCACTTACACTCTTATCATAGCAGAAAACCATTGTTTTTTAGAGTCACTTGTTACATGACTTAAAATATTTAAAACTGAAGTTTAAATGCGGTTGTATTGAATGTTCGCAGGTGAGGAAGGGTCAGCTCAGGAGTGAGAGAGGTGCAGGAGACCCCGTGCGCGTCCTGAAGGATACGCTGCCACGCTGTTCAGGCGCTCAAGTGCTCACGCCCCGCGGCTTCCCTTTCCCTGCCGCTGGCGCACACCGCTCTTCGCCTTACCTTCATAATGGGGTTTTGTTTTGACGGACTAATGCAACAGGAGAAAAAGCGGGAAGAATTTTTATTTTATGTAACTGGGCAAGAGCTAGGAAAGAAAAACTGCCTGTTCTGCTCCCCACTCTGTCTCTGGTGAACCCTCTCGCCGCCCCAGGCCTCTGGCCTGTACCCCAGCTTGTATAAATAAATCTTTAAAAAAAAAAAAAAAAAGAGCTAGGAAAGAAAAAGCAAGGATGAAGGAAGTTAGAGAGGACGTGTACGTCTATGCCAAGGCTCCGAGAAATTAGCTCTTGACCTGGGCAGATGCCCTCTCATGTAAGCTGTAAGCTTCACCTTCATCCAGAAAATTGGGGTAATCATCGTACCTCCCCCCTCGTAGTGGTTGTGGGACCGAGTCACGGGATGCTTGCAACCCACCGCCGCAGCTCTCAGCACGGTTGGCCACCGCTCTGAATTACCAGTATTATTACTGTTCCGTTACGTGCTCAAGTCCATTGGGGAAAGAACAGCAAACCCCGCACCGTGCCAGGCTGGCTAGTTCCCCGGCGTCCCCTAGGTGGCGCTGGTGCTCCGAGTAGCTGGCGAGGGTGCCTGCAAGGAGAGGTCTTTTGACAAGGTGGAGGCAGGTAGGCAGCTGCTGCTTAAAGTTTCCTGCAAGAACTCAGATGTTTGCTCACGGACCAGAAACGACACTGAACGCCGAGAATGAGCGGTGAAGATGGAGACAGGTTGGCAATGTGAGGGAAATGCCGCGAGAGCCCCCGGTCAGTGGCGCCGGGGAGAGCCGCTTCCCATCCGGACTCGGCGTGGGAAGTCCGGGCAGTCGGACGTCGAGTGCGGTTTCTCCTGTGCCTTGTTCGCTGCGTTCACTGCTCTCCGTCTCCTCCCCCGTAGTCCTGCGTTCACGCCGCTTGTTCTCGTTTCTCACCTGTCTGCCTTTTCCTGAACAGCGTCAAATCATGTTTCCAGAACATGGAGATCTGCAAGCGCCGGGTGAACATGTACGACACGGTGAACCAGAGCAAAACCCCCTTCATCACACACGTGGCCCCCAGCACGTCCACCAACCTGACCATGACCTTCAACAACCAGCTGAACACTGTCCACAACCAGGTGAGGGGGACGGGGGAGGCCTGCGGAGGGCGCGCGTCGGGATCCGGCTTTCCCGCCCGCCTAGTCGGGAGAGCAGACTCTCCAGGATGGTCACTGCGCGAGGAAGCGGCAACTCCCGGGGTGACCTGGGCGACCCAGCTCTCTGTACCCCTCCGCGGGTCCCAGAAATGACTCACAGAGGGCATTGTTTCTCAGATGGCTCCCCTTGGTGCTCTTCTGTGTCCTGCTGTGGCAATAAAGGCGACGCACAATCCTTTTCCCTCTGACATCTGCCGGGAAAGAACCCTAGAACCAGAAGGGGCGCGAGCCTCAGACAGTTCAGGACCCTCCCCCCACATCCTCCCACCTTGTGGGTCCACATGAGATAAAACCTGCCCTCTTGCCAAGTCACGGGGAGAGCAGTTCACTGGTCTGTCACCAGAATCTGAGCAGGGAGCACTAAAAAGAACTGGGGGGCAAAGGCTTTCTTACCACAGACTTCTAACAATTTGCAGAAAATTAGCGGAATCCAGCACCTACCACACTACTTGAAACAGGGATGACGCCCAGGAAGTGTTTACTGCGTGGGTGGATACTCTCAGGTCCTGGCTCAGGCTGCCTCTGAGACTGACTCTGACTTCTGGTCTTGCCCCAGAGGACAGTCCCTGATTTTTACAGTCTTGATGTCAGTCAGCAGTGACAACAACACTCTGTGTATGCACTCACTCTCACACACACAGACACACACACACACACACCCCTCCAGAGAAGAAGCATATCTGTTCTAATTCCTCCACCTCTGAAAAAGAGGGCCATTCCCTCTTTTTCAACAGGTCCCCTCCAGTCCCTGAGAGCTGCTGATTCCTGCTTTTCAGCCCCCATTTTCCTAGGCCACTGCTGCAGCACGTTGTGTTACTAAGGCCTGGCTGTACTCTCAGCCTGTCATCTCTCCCTTTCCTACACTCCAGGAGAGGCCTCTGGAATCTGCCCCCATCCTGGGCCTGTTGCTCTCCTTAAGCTGTCATTGGGGGGAAGAGCTAACGCTCTCCGGCTTAGAGTTCAAAGACACAAACACTGCACCCCAGCCCCTAGACAGCCCCCAGGCCGAGTCACTCACAGGCAGACACAGGAGTCCTTCATCACCTCCCTGAAGAGGTTTGTTTTTCCCATCAGACCTCATGAGACAACTTTGACCCAAACTGTATATCAGTGTCTTCCTCCTGTTCGCCCCATCCAATATGGCAGAGGGAGGCTCCTCTCAGATGCTCACATCCTATGAGAATGAGCCTATAGGTCATCCTTCCCAGGAGGTCCCTGACCCCACCAGGTCGGGTGTGGGGCCCCCTCCATCTTGCCAGCGTCACAAGACTGGCGACTCAAAGGGCCTCTCATCAAAAAGACCTGGAAGTGGCCACATAAGAACATCCCCACTTCCCCGCAGCACTGGGGCCGCGCAAATCGGGCTTGGGACGGGGGCGGGGGGGAGCGTAGACGTGGCTGGTAACAGCAAGGCCCTTAGGAGACGGGGAAAGAGGAAGTGCCCTGCAAAAACAAGGGACCCCAGAACAGGACCTCCATTCTCTTGTACTGGATTCCTTTTTTTTTTTTTTTAAAGATTTATTTATTTACACATACAAGCTGGGGTACAGGCCAGAGGCGTGGGGCGGCGAGAGGATTCACCAGAGACAGAATGGGGAGCAGAACAGGCAGATCAGAAATACACTGCTGAGGGGAGCAGCGGGCGAGGCAGGAGAGGTCTGCCGCGCCATGTGGGATTCTCCCCGGCCGGGTGTCGAACTCGCGTCGCCGCTGCCGACAGTTCCACAGCGCAGCGCTCAACCGCTGCGCCACCAGGGAGGCCCT
>PVIJ01021301.1:0-18820 GCA_004024925.1 Scalopus aquaticus | reverse complement strand
TGCACTCTCTGGCCTCTGGGAGGCCCTGTCCCCCCAAGACCCCCGCCCAGAGCTAATCTGTCTCCTCCTTTCTACCTCTGAGCTGGGGGGGGTGTCTTTCTGGCAAAAACTCCCTAAAAACTGCTCTCCTGGCATTTCTAATTAAAGGCGAGTGGGTGGGCAGAGCAGGCGGTGGAGGGGCAGCGGAGCGGAGCCAGGCAGAGAAGCTGCTAGAACAGGAATCCCAGCCCTCCGCCCGGGCGGTGTTTCCCGGGAGCAGAGGAGGCTGCGCCTGCTTGTGTCTGCCGGGGGCAGGCAGGGCCGCACGGCCAGCGGTGGTCAGCGGGGCCAGCGGGTGCCCAGGAGCTGTGCAAGGTCTGGGGTGAGCGGGGCCTGTGTCTGAGGGGCCCGGCCAGGGGGGCCCCCGCAGGGGCCAGCTCAGCTGGGACCATGCTCCCCCCCAACCCCGCACGAAGCCCACGTGCCCCTGGCCGGCTCGGGGCTCTGCCGGCTCTGGGCCCGCCCACACGGCCTCCTGGAGCAGGGGAGCCCCGCCCGGGCTTGGCTGGGGGGTCGGGGCCTGGTGACAGAGATGGCAACTGGAAGGTGGGGTGCCCCCACTGCCGGGAGGGCGAGGGGCTCTCGGGCGGCTATCCCAGACGGGCCCCGCTAGGACCCAGGCCCAGTCCAGCCCGGCCTGAGCAGCACCTCCCCCTGTCCGGGCAGGGGTGCCGGGGGCGGGGCCTCGGGAGAGACAGGTGACGTCCGGAACACTTAATCGCTGCCCAATTATCGCCCCAGAGGCCAGGCAGCCCCCGCACTGGGGCCTGGCTCTTGCCTGGCTCCATTCTTCCGCCTCCAGCTCTGCAGAAGAAAAGAGGCCTCTCCCCACCCGGGGGGGCTGCTTACAGCCTGCTCCTTGCGACCCCCCTCCCCAGAGCAGGGGTGAGGCGCTGCAGCTGCCGTCCTCCCCACCTCAGCTGGGAGGGGCAGCCTGTGCCAGGACGGGGGAGGGCTGAGGACCCCTCCCCAGAGCCGGGTTTCTCTGTGCAGTCCCCAGCCTGACGGCAGGCCCCCCCAGTCTTAAGAAACGGGGTCCTGCAGAGGAGGGCATGGGGAAGCAGGCCGCTCCCCCTTCCAGCCTCTGGGGCTCTGAGGTCTGTCCCAGGGCCCCAGCCCCGCTCCCAGCCCTTAGGGCATCTGGGGAAGCTGAGATCCCCCTTGCCAAGTGGGGTCTCCCCCGAATTCAGTCTCAGGAAGCCTCGCCCCGCCACCCCCTCACCCAGAGCCCCCGAGCCCCGGACCGGCATTGGGGACGAGTGGGGGCGGAGGCCCCTTCCCCTCCCCTCCAGAGGGGGCAGGCACCGGCAGTGTGCAGGGGTGAGACGCCCCTCTCCGCCGCGGGCAGCCCAGGCCCCCCGGAGCCTCCTGCCGGAGCCCCCTGCCAGAGCCGCTTCCGGGCCTGGGGGGCCGGTCGGTCCTGCGGACGCCAGCCCAGGTGGGAGGGTCCCTGGCCCTGACCCCGCCCAGGCCCCCCAGGGCCCCCCATCAGCGGGCAGGGGGCGGGGGTCAGCGCCGAGCCGGGAGGGCTGCATAAAGAGGGCACAGGGGCCAGGAGGGGGCCGCGGGGTGCAGTGTCCACGGGTGTCGGGAGGATGGGGCACCCACCCCGGGAGGCAGGTGTGGGCGAGGAGCCCGAGGCCCCGGGCGGCAGGGAGGGCCCCAGCGCCCGGCTGCGGCAGACCCCCAGCTCCCGTTTGGCTGGCGGGTGCGTCCTGTCCCTGGAACAGGCGCCTGTTCGTTCCGGCCCCCACGCACCAGACCCCCCTCCTCCTGCCTCCTGCCTCAGCGCCTCCCGCAGCCGCCAAGGAAAGTTTTGTATTTTTCCGATGCGCTGCCCCCCCAGCCCTGCAGGCAGCCCCCCGGGAGGCAGGCTGGGCTGGGCGGCGGGTGGCCGAGGCCCAGAGTGGGCCCGGAGGCCGGTCCCGCAGGCGGGGGCGGGGCTTGAGCAGCCCGTGGACGGCCTGGCCGGACCCCGCCCCCGCCTCAGTCTCCCGACTGTGGAGTGCGCCGACCGCGTGAGTCATCCCTGCAGGAACACGTTGCTCCGGAGTCGGGCTCGGCCGGCTCAGCACCGCGAGGCGCAGGGGGGCGCGGGAGACCTCCGAAAGTGGGGACCTCACCGTGCTCCCCCAAGCCGGCCCTGGAGGGGCGGGGCTGCCCGGCGCCCTCTGTGCTGCAGGCGCCAGCAGGTCTTCCGGGGCCCACCCCCTGCAATGGGGCGGGGCGGGGCATTGCGGCCCACAGAGGGGTCCCCACAGCGGAGGCAGGTGTGCGGTGGGGACGCTGGACGGGCTGGGCCGGGGACCCGTCCCGCTCCGCCACCGCGGGTCAGGCCTGCCCACTCCCGGGCCGTCCCCGCCGCTGTCCTCATCGCGCCGAGCAGAGGACCGAGCAGGCTCAGGTCCTCCGTGGGCGGGCAGCGAGTGGGGCTGGCCTGCGCCGATGCCAGCCCGACCCCGGGGTGCCAGTCCACGGCCCCTGTCAGCTGCCAAACCGCAGCGGGGACAGAGCCACCACCTCCGGGAAGGCGCCCAGGCTGCCGCGCACGTGGTCTGCGTGGCCCCGTCTGGCCCAGCCTGCCCCAGGGCCCTCCGCGTGCGTGCGCCTGTGCCTGCGCCTGTGCGTGCGTGCGCATGTGTGTGTGTGCACGTGCGTGCACGTGTGTGCATCCACGTGTGTGCGCGCGCATATGTGTGTGCTTCCATATGTGTGTGCATGCATGTGTGCATCCACGTGTGTGTGTATGTGTGCCCACGTGTGTGTGCACACGCGTGCACGTATGTGTGCATGTGCATGCATCCACATGTGTGTACATGTGTGCACACATGTGGGGGGCTGTGTGTGCGCACGTGTGTGTGTGTGCAGGGGGCTGCTGCTCTCGGCCAGAGCCTCCCTCACCCCAGTGCCAGCCTGAGCCTGCTCTGGGGCGGGGACAGCCCCTGGCTCCTGCCATGGGGCCCCCTGACCCCGCTGTGTGGGGCCGAGCCCCGAGCAGCCTCAAGCCTGCAGGGGCCAGCGGGGCCTCCTGGCCTGGGCTGGGGTGGGCTGCGGGGGGCAGGCCCACGGGCCCCCACCTGGGCCGTGGTCTCCAGGCTGCATGTGCGGCTGGTGGCGGGGGGGACAGTGAGCCCGGCGGGCAGCAAGTCGGGCAGCAGGTCGGGAGCAGCCAGTGGGGTTGGGGGTGTGAGAAGGAGGGGCCCACCGGGGCAGCTGGGAGGCCCCCCAGGATGGGAGCTGGGCGCCACTCTCCCTCTGCCCACTGGGCCCCCGGCCAGGCCGAGGGCTGGCCCTGCCACCGCCCTGGACGCTCTTGGGGCCCCAGAATGCAGAACCCCACGCGTGGCTGGTCCCTCAGCTGGGGGGTTTTCTGCCAGCTGGTCCCGGCCAGACACCCCCGCGCTGGGGGTGCAGGACAGCCCTGCCAGGGAGGGGGTGCGGCGCCTTCCTGCTGTTCTCTGCACCCCCACTTGGCGCTCGCTGGCAGCGCCGGGCTCACTTCCGCGACCATAAAAGGAGCGAGGCTGAGAATAGCTCTGTGTGACGCGCCGGAGCTTCCCCACGCCGCCTGCCCCGCACCCGGCTGCCGCACCCCCGCAGGAAGCCGGTGGCCGAGGGGCTGGAGGGCACCCGCTGGACTGCCCAGGCACCTCCCGGGCCCTACCCCGCCCACCGCTCCTGCTGCCAGACCACTATGTTCCTGGTGTGATGGGCACCAAGGCACCTGGGGACACTTCTCCAGTGTCCAGCCCTGCCCTGGCACCCGCGAGCCCCCAGGGAGCCTGCCCTGCGGGGGCAGTGTGCGCTGGCCGCGGTGCGGGCTGGGGCTGCGGGCACCGCTGGAGCCGCCAGGCCGCCCCGCATGTGTCCTGGGGAGGCGCCGAGGCTGGCCCGGGGGTGTCGAGGGGAGGGCTGGGCGCTGCCCTCCCGCCCAGGCACGGCCCCCGCCCCCCCACCAAATCCAGGGGTGCTCTCAGGTCTCTCCCGCCTGCACGTCCACTGTGGGAAGTCCTCAGCCTCCCCTGCGCCCCCAGCACGGTGCTCAGCCAGGCCTGTTTCGGGGCCTCTGAGCCCAGAGGTCACTGGGAGGGGTGGCCGCAAGGGGCCTTGGCCCCCAGGGTGGAGCGTGGCGGGGAGGGGTGCAGCCCCTGCTTGCTGCGGGCCCCGGTTGATTCTGCAGGGGATGGGGCGCCCCAGTGCTCCCGAGCCACCAGGACCAGCTGGATGTGGACAGGAGCCTGCCCCACGCCCTCCCCGCCCTAGGTGACTCACGTGCGGCCACCTCCCCCCGCCGGCACTGCTGGCCCCCAGGACGAACCCCGGTGCAGTCGCGGGGGTGGCGGGGGCGGCCGGGAGCAGACTGGGTCGTGGGAGGGGCGCGCAGCAGAGGCTCCCAGCCCCGGCGGGCTGGGAAGGTGCCGGGGCGCTGGCCCGCCCCGTTAGGAGACCAGGCGTTGGCAGGGTGGGCAGCGGGCAGGGCCTCGGGCAGGGTCCCGCAGTGCCGGGCGAGCACTCTGGCGGGCGTGGCCCTGGGGCGTGCGGGTCAGCGGGTCCGGCCTGCCCTCACCCCAACAGGTGCGCCCTCCAGGCCCGCGCGGCCCTGCCCGCCCCCTCAGCGCTGGCTGGCAGCGTAAGCCGCCCGCGGGCAGCAGTGGGCAGGAGTCAGCCTGGCCACTCCCCGGAGCTCCGAGACCCCGGGCCAGTGCTGGAGCTGAGGTCTGCCTGGGCGGGGTGGGGGCCGCCAGGGGGGCAGTGTCCCGGTGGGAGGGGGCAGTGCAGAGAGGGGACAGGGGTGGGACAAGGGGGGGCCAGGTGCAACCGCCTGGAGCAGGGTGGTGACTGCAGGGGCTGGCTAGCGTCCTCTCACCCAGCCACACGCTGGCCCCTGATGCCCACCTGCACTCCCGAGAGTCCAGCGGGGCACTGGACAGGCCCTGGTGTGAGGATGGGGACACCCTCGCAGTCCCTCAGCCCCGGCCCAGCCCTGGCCCCTGTCTCCAGGCCGGGAGGCTGTCCCTGGAGCGGGCTGCCAAGGGCGACCACAGAGGCCCCACCTGTGCCCCCAATCCGGCCCTCCCAGCCTCGGAGGGAGGCCAGGCCGCTGGCCCTGGTCTCCCACCTGGTCAGTGGTGGGCTGACCCACGGCTGGGTCTCAGGCCGGACGGTCTCTGCAGAGCTGAGGGGCTGCCCACCGAGTCTTGCCTGGGACCCCTTCGCGCTGTGTGGCCTGGGGCCCACCCCCACCTCTGCTCCTGAGGGCGGGGCGGGGCCTCCGCGGGGGGCGGGGCCTGTGTGCGCGCGGGCGGCCACCTGAGCGCTGTGGGTGGCCAGCAGGGTGCGGGAACCGCCACACCGCCCAGCGCCGGCCAGGGCCGACCCCAAGCCCAGGCTGCAGCCACATCCACCGCCGCGCCCCCTGCCAGGCTCTACCTGCTTGGGCCGGACGGGACTCAGCCGGCACCGCCCCGGCACTTGCGGGGGTTGTGGGGGCCCAGCCCCGCGGGCCGCAGCTACAGGCCCCCCCCCCCCCCCCGTGGCGGCTGCTCTGCTCGCCCGCCAGGCTGAGTCACAGCAGGCGCTGACTCACCTCCGGGAGCCCGGCTCCCTCCAGAGCGGCCTTCGTCGGGCGCGCGTCACGCTCCCTGCCCGCCCTGACGTACCTGCCGCGTCGGCCGCCCGCAGCCCAGGTGTGCGTCCGCGGGCCCACGGCAGGGTCCGGGCGGCGCCGCCGCGGAAGCCCTCAGCGGACACCTGCTGCGCGGGGACGGGGGGCGGGCGGGGCGCCCAGTTCCGGTCTGCCTGGCCGCAGTGGTCACCGGCGCCGCGCCCCCCCGACTCGGGGCCACGGGCCAAGCCCCCCACCCCAGAGGCCGCAGGAGGCGCCGGCCTCCTTGCGTCTGCTCTGCGCCACAAGACCGAAAGCCGGTCTTTTCCACTTGGTTCCCTTACGGTGTCCCCCACGGCTGGACACCAGCCCTTCTGAACCCCTGGGGGCCACCCAGGGTCCGGGGACCCCCCAGGGGCCATACTGGGGCTTCTGGGAGGCCTCTGAGTGGCCCTGACCCTCTGGGCTCAGGAGGCACCCAAGCTGAGGGGAGGGGTGCAGGAAGGGGGAGAAGGGGTGTGGGGGGGCAGACAGAGCCCAGGGGACAGCTTGTCCAGGGCAGGTGCCAGCAGGTCCTCCCCCGTGGCCGGTGTCAGCACTGTGGAGGGACCGCGGGTGGGACGGCTGCCAGGCCGGGTAGGCTGTCCCACTGACCGCTTCCTGCCCTCGGCTCCATGGTCCTTCCCGAGGCCTCACCCAGGGCCGGAGCTCAAGGAGACCATGTGGCTGGTGGGAGCAGGAACACAGCTTTGGGGGCGCCATCGCCACCCACCCACCTGCTCTGGGCACACGGCCCCGTGGACAGGCCTGTGGACGTGGCCAGCACCTCTGGTCAGGGCACCCCCAGCCGGGCCGCAGTGCGCTGCAGAGCCACCTCCTGGCCAGCGGGAGCCCAGGCCCCACGTGGACGCCTCAGGCGCTGTCCTCCCAGCCTGCCTCGCCCCCACCCGGCCAGCAGCCCTGCCTTCTGCGGGCGGAGGGCCCGGCCCAGCCCCGGCCTCCCAGACGCGGGAGCAGCTGGTGCCGTCTGCCACCCTCAGGCCCAGGCGCTCCCGGGCCCCCATGCCCAGCTCAGGTGCAGCGCCGGTCGGGCGTGAGGACGTGAGGTGTCGGGGATGCGGGTGGCGGAAAACAAGACCGATGGCTAGGGGCGCCGCAGAGGAGGGAAGGGGCGCAGAGCTGCACGAGGCGCGGCACCGACTCGGGCCCAGATTCGAGCCGGGAAGCTGGTCCCAAGCGCTGACCGGGACGGCCGCCCACGGGCTGCTGGGCAGCTGGGCGGGAAACCGGGCAGGACGCCCAGGGTGGGGGCGCCATCACCAAGGCCCCCCCACCGCCGAGCCCAGAGCCTCCTCTCCCTCCCCGAGACCGCAGCTCGGCCCGGTGGGGCCCAGGTGACTCGGGCCGACGTGGACGTGGCCGGGGCAGCTGGGTCGGCCCCGTGCCCGTGGGTGCCTGGGTGAGCAGACACAGGGGCTGAGTCCTGTGAGAACAGCCTGCACCGCGGGAGACGCCAGGAGGAGGGTGCCAGGGCCCCGCACAGCCCGGGGTCCACGGGGCACAGTGGACAGCAAGTGCAAGTTCTGGAAGAACTCTCAGCCCGAGAAGCCACCGCCAGCTGCTCTCTGGGCACCCCGGCCCACAGCCGCTCTCCCTCTCCGGCCGCTGCGCCTCCTCTCTTAAGTGGGGGGCCGCACGGGGCCTGTGAGTGGGGGACAGGTGATAAGGAGCACCCGGTCAGCTTACTCAAGTATGGAGACGGCCCAGTGTCCCCAGGAGCGGGGAGACGCCACCCACAGGAAGGAGGGCGGGCCGGCGAGCGGCGGCTGGTGGGGCTGAGCAGGGGTGCAGCTGGGTGGGAGCGCGTGAGCTGGGGGAGGGGACAGTCCTGTGCTATGTGGTGGGTGGAGCCCGCACCCCCACGTGGACGTCCTGGGCAGAGCTGGCCCTCAGGCCCCTGAGGCCGCTGCCCCCGGCGCAGGCAGAGCTGAGGACCCGCCGCCCCGACCAGCTGCCAGGAGCCGTGTGCTGCACGCTGCCCTCACTCCTCCCGCGGGGCCCCGCTCAGCCTCCCTCCTCGCTGGCCCCGGAGCCGCACCGACAGACGTGAAAGGGACGGGGGCATGTGGGGGTCGGTGGGGCGCGCCCTGGGGCCTGGACCCACACGCCAGGCCTGCCCACCAGCGGGGCCCGGGAAACACCCCCCGCGGCCCCCCGGATCTGCTGGCTTAGCCCAGGTGTTCGGGGCCCAAACGCACCCATGGACCTGGCAACGGACGCCTGCTGATGGGCACCGCCAGGCCTCGCCCGCCCCCAGCGCCCCGCTGTTTCCAGGCTGGCAAGTGGCTGAGTCAGCAGGGGCTGGGGCGTGGGGCCCCCCACTCCGCTGACTGCTGGCGGCAGGTCTGCCCGCCCCCGGGCCCGCCGCGGTCTCTCGGGGCTGCACCTCTCCCAGGCCCCACGTCCTCACCGCCAGCACCTTCGTCGGTCTTCCAGCTACTTTTTTATTGTGTCAAACTCATAACAGAAATGGGGGGGCAGCTGGCCCTCGGCGGTTGGGCTCCAGGACGGCACCCTCACTCGGCGGCGCTGCTCCCGCCCCGGGGCTGCCCCTCGGGGCCCCCAGTGTGGCCCCCAGGCCTCGCTGCTGCCATTCCCAGAAGACTCGGTGCAGACCGGTCGGGGCGCCGAGCTGCCCCCTCTGCGCTGACCACGGAGTCCCGAGCTGCCCGGGGACAGCAAGGGGCCCTCGCGGTCCCCGCCGCCCACAGGGAGCAGCCGCCCTTCCAGGACAGGCTGCGGGGCTGAGGGGAGCCGTGCCGGGAGGCCCGCACAGCCCCCCAGCGGTGCCCCCACGGGAAGCAGACGGCAGGGCCCCTGCTGCTGTTTTAAATAACGGCTTTAATTAAATGAGACGCAGGGCAGGCCTGTGGCCTCGTTTGGAATCATGAGATTTAAGCCGCCTCGTTAGCCTAAGCCCAGCGGCCACGCAGGAGAAAGGCGGGTGGCCCTCGGGCCAACTCAGCACCCCCGGGGATGCGCTTCAAGGGCCACCAGGACCAGGCCGGGGGTGCCCACCGCCCCGTGCCACAGGCCCCGCCCCAGGTGCGAGCCAGCCCTGCCCAAGGGCCGCAGGGTACGTGGCCGGCAGGGGCCTGGGGCCTGTGGCGGCCTGGACACTGGGCTAACAGCCCAGCAAGCCCGGGCGCAGGGCGGCCACCGCCTCCTGGCCGCCCAGCCTCCCCAGGCTGGCTGTGCCCAGTGGCCTCCCTGCTCAGCTCCCTCAGTCGAGGCTGGGGGCCCCCCCCACCCCCGGACCTGACGCAGGCAGCACTCCGCGTCCCGTCCCCACCCCCGCCTGGGCCACACCCTGACGGTCCTTCGAAGCGGCCTCACGGTCCCAACTCGACGTGCTGGCGCCCGGGTGGGCCGTGCCGGACCCTCGATGACAGAGCGACAGCGGCCCCCGGCCGGCCCCTCCTGGGGCAGCCACGCGGGCAGCGTAGACGCCCAGCACGGGGGCGGCGGGCGGAGGGGCTGGCAGAAGCCCCTGGAGGCTGCAGCCCGCAGCCCTGTGCCCGCCATACGGCGCCGCGGCCGGGGGCCCTCAGCAGCGCCCCGGGAATGCCCGCGGGCCGGGTCACCGCCCAGGAGGCCAGCGCGGGGTCCAGTCTGCCGGGGCGAGTCCAGCTGCCCGAGCCCGCCGGGGTGAGTCCGGTGCCCACCGGCAGCCGCAGAGCCCCGGTTCCGGTCCACGGCGCCCGGCTGCAGGGGGCACACAGACACCCCGCTGGGGAGCAGGACCAGCTTGGGGAGCGCTGCTCCCACCGCTCGCGGACGCGCAGGGGCCGGGCCCCATCAGCGGCGGGAGCACCCAGTCCAGGCGGGCGGGAGCTGCCAGCAGCCCGGGCCCCACGACTCGGGGAGACTCGCTCCCCAGGCCCAGGACAGCTGGCGCCCCAGGGAGATCGCGGCCCGGCAGCGGGCTGAGCCGGCAGGGGCCCGGGGCTTCCGCTCGAGGGCACCCGCGGCGATCCCCACATGGGACTGTCCGCAGGGGGCGAGCACGGGGCGCCACCGCGGTGCTGGGCACCCGGGCAGGGGCCTGGCCAGCAGGTCAGGACCCTGACTGCCCGAGCAGGGGCGGCAGGGCGGCCACCATCTGGGCAGCGCCCCGAGGCCCCGGCACCCGGCCCGGGCGAGGCCGCGGCCCTCAGCTGTGGGCCCTCAGCTGTCCGCGGACGCGCAAGCTGGCGGGGAGCGCTCCCGGGGGGCCTCGCGCTTGACCACGGCCCTGAGCGCCGCACAGCCCCGCGCCAGCTGCCGCTGCCTGGCGAACACGGCCCGCAGGGCACGCAGCTGCCCCGCCTCCTGCGCCGAGAAGCAGGGCTGCCGCTCGGCGAAGCGCACCACCGTGTCGAAGGACGCGGCCGCCTCCGCCCAGGCCGCCTCGTCGCCGCCCCCGGGGCCCGCACCGCCGGGCCCCCTGACCGCCTCTGTCCGCCCCGAGGCCTGGGCCGGCTCGGGGGCCACGGGGCCGCCCTCCCCCTCCGCCCGCCCGGCAACGGCCCCCCGGGGCGGCCTGCTGCCCGGCAGGGCTGGGGCCTCTTTCGCAAGCTCGATGATGTGGGCGAAAGTCTGGCTGGGGGGCCTGGGCCTGCCGCGCTCGGCCTCCTCCTCGGAGGAGGAGCCCTCTGCCAGCGCGGCCACCGGCCACAGCTTCCTCCAGGCCCGGCCGAAGACCCGGCCGGCCACCGCCTCCCAGGCGCAGGCCACGTTGAGGACGGCGTCGTGCATGCTGTAGCGCGGGTGGAAGCCCTGCAGCGCCGCGGGGGGGCTCACGAAGCTGCGCATGAAGGCCCTGCGGATGCCCTGGTCCATGGGCTGGAGCAGCGGCGCGGCGCTGGCCGGCAGGAAGACGGTGAAGATGCTCCCGGACACCAGCTCGGCCTCCTGGGGGTGGGCCCGGGAGCTGTCCAGCAGCAGCACGGCCTTGCTGTCTTCGGGGAGCCCCCTCGCCCTGAAGTGCTCCCTCACCGAGGGGACGAAGATGTGGTGGAACCAGTCCGAGAAGATCTCCTCGTCCACCCACGCGTTGCCCTGGGCCTTGTAGGCGACGGGCGGGTGCTGGACGCCCCTGAAGGCCCTGGGGCCGCCGCCCTTGCCCACCACCAGGGGCTTGATCTTGTGCGAGCCCGTGGCGTTGGCGCACATCAGCACGGTCAGCCGGTCCCTGGTCTGCCTGAGGCCGGGCCCGGCGCCCCCCTCCGGGCCGGAGCTGGGCAGGCAGCGCCAGAAGAGGCCGGTCTCGTCGGCGTTGTACACCTGCTCGGGGCACAGCCCGTGCTCGGCCGCCAGGCTCCGGAAGAACCCGCAGAAGCGCTCGGCCGCCTGGTGGTCGGCCGCCTGCTTCTCGCCGGCCGCGTCCAGCCTCTTGATGCCGTGCCTGGCCTTGAAGCGCCAGAGCCAGCCGCCCGAGAAGACGCAGGGCTCGGTGAGCTGCATCTGCTCGTAGAAGCCCTTGGCCTTCTCGATGAGCATGGGCCCCGACACGGGCACGCCCGCAGCCCGCTGCGCCAGGAACCACTGGTAGAGCGCGCGGTCCAGCCGCCCCAGCTTGGGCGTGTGCAGCGTGCGCCGCTGCTCCAGCGCCGGGCTGCCGTCGGGGCCGGCGAAGAAGCGTAGCAGCCGGGCCTTGTGGGCGCGGATGTCGTAGAGCGTGGACATGCCCACGTTGTACTCCTGCATCAGCGCCTTCCGGCTCTCGCCCCGCTCCAGCCGCGCGCAGATGTCCATCTTCTCCCGCAGCGTCAGCACCACCCGCTTGCGCTTCTCCCCGGGGCCCCGCCCCGCCGCCGGCTTGGAGGCCATGGGGAGGGCGGGGTCCGGCTCCGTTTCCCTCTCCACACGGTCTCCCGGTTCTGCTGACCCCAGGCTACACGGTGCCTCTGTTCGTCCTTCGTTCCCCTCTAGGCCAGCACCCTCCGGCCACGGCCCCTCACGGGCCCCAGCCCGGCAGCGCGGCTGTTGGCGGGAGCTCTCGGGCAGGGGCGCAGGGCTCTTCACAACGCGGGGCTCCTCCACACAACCGGAGTCTCCGGGCTCTCTGCGGGCAGCAGCCGCCTCTCCCCTCAAACGCAGGCAGGGGCAGAGGCCTTGGGTGAACTGGGCTGTCCTGACAGAGCCAGGGCCTCCACACGAGGCAGTGGGAACTAGAAAGCAGAAGAGAAGAGTTAGGCGCATGTGCCCGGCCGCGGTGAATACCCCGCCCTGCTCCAAGAATCAGCCCCGCGGTGGGCAGCCCCGAGGGGACGGGGCAGAGCCCACAGGGCATGCAGGGGCCAGCGCCGGGTCAGAAGCTGCACTCTGCACCAGCGGTGGCTCTGGCGGAGCAGCCATCACCCCGGAAACGCTGAGGGCCAGGGCGCCCAAGGGGCAGGCCCTTCCAGGCCCCACTCTCTTGCTGTAACGACTCGCGGGGCATCGTGACCAGGGCCCCTTGCAGATCTGCGAATCCCACATTCCTTGGGAACAGCCAAGGAGGGGCCGTGGGGGGGGCAGGGAACCCCAAACTTCCTGGAATGAGGAACCTCCAATCCCACCCAGAGCAGAGGCTTCAGACTTGTCTTCAAGAGAAGGACGGAACTGCTCTAGAACGCCAGGCGCCACGTGGGCGCCGGCTCCTCCCACAGAGCGCAGCGCAGCGCAGGAGCGCAGCCGGCCGGGTGGGGGCGTCCCAGGCACTGGCCACCCGCCTGGTGGCCGATTTACGCCCTCACAAGCAGAGACCATCTCAGCCCAGCGGGAGGGTGACACGTCCCCAAGTCCACGCGCCAGCCTCTGCCACAAGCCCCAAGTGCAGGGCCGGGACGCCCCCACGTGCCACGGGGCCCAGCCCCCCCCAGGCCACCCCAGAACCGCAGCAGGGCCCCCTCCCAGCGGCTGCTTCTCATTGGGAACTGCCGGGCCGGGCCCAGACCCCCGGCACGCGGCCCACAAGGAACTGGCATCGGCGCTTACAAAGGAGCAGTGACCCCCCAAGCCCAGCTCCAGCTGTCCGGGGGTGTCGCCCGGGGTTCAATGTGAAACTGCCAGGAAGGCCGGCAGGGGCGGGACCTGCCCTCGGAGAGGCTTGGCGGAGGGGCGGGCGCGGCGGGGCTGGGCCCAGGCGGTGGCCGCTCGGGCTTGGAGACAAGCAGCAGCTTTGAAAACCAAACTGTCACTTTCGAGACGGTGACCTCACGTGGCCGGAGGAAGCGGAGCTCTGGGCCTGCCCCTCGGGGTGCCGGCCCCTCGCAGCGTCCCCTGCCAGGCCCAGCGCCGGGGGGGCACGGGCGGCGAGGGGCGCGGGGAGCGCCGTCCCGGGCCCCTTCCTGTGCGGGGAGGACGCCCTCAGGGGGCGGGGCGCGGCGGGGGCACCGGGGCGATCCTCGAGGTCAAGGGTCGGGCGGGGGCGGGCGAGGAGCCGCCCGAGGACGAGAGGCCCGTCCCGAGCGCCCCGACCCGGGGCCGGCCCCCTCTCACCTGCGGGCCCGAGCCACCGCCTCCGGCCGGAAGTGCCCTACCCTCGCCGGCCCGCGCCGGCCCCAGCCACTTCCGGACGCTCTAGGTCGTTGGCGGACTTGTCATCTCGGTGGTGTCTGCGCGCCCGAGCGGGGCGGGGCGGGGCCGCGGTCGAGGGGCGGGGCCAAGTCGGGTCTGGGCGACGAAGCGGCGGGCAGGGGCGGGCCGGGCCGGGGATGCCCGCGCCTGGACGGTGCCATCGGGTCGAAGGCCCGGATGTGAGCTCCGGTTCTGTGATGGTGCAGCCCCTGCAGCTGCGGGAGGAGTCGCCGCTTGTCCCAGCTGCGCCAGCGCGGGCAGGCTGGGCAGCGCGGCCGGGCACCGGGCTGCGCTCCGCTGGAAGGGAAGGACGCGAACCAGCCCCTTCCTAGGAAATGCAGCGGCCTGCGCTGTCCTGCCCGTGCCGCGCCTCTGCGCTCGCTGGAGCTTCCTCAGAGCCTGCTTCCCACGGGCTGGCCATGAGATCTGAGGCTTGAGCAGGCGGCACCAGCACTCGGGCTGACTGTCAGGAGCGGAGGCTTTGGGGGCCCTTGGGATGGCCCCGCTGTGTCTTGCATGTGGGGCAAATGTGAATCTTTGGGGCCAGAGGACAGCCTGCTCCCCCGCCCGGCCCACTCACGCCCCACACCAGGCTCGCCGTCACCCCACTCCCGGGCGGCTCCCCAGTTCTCCTGCGACTTGCCGCCTTGCCGCATCCGCACCTCCCGCGGGTCTTTAAACCGGAGCTGAGCCGCTCCCCCGGGGCTCCCCACACAGCCCGCCGGGGGCGCCGGGGCCACCTCCGCGCTGGCCTGACCTCAGCCAGCCGGCTCTGTGCCCACACCCACGCCGGCCGTCAGGAACCCCGCCTGCTCCCCCTGGCGTCCGCCCTCGCCTGTGAAAGGTAGACGCAGGTAGAAAAGAGAGGAGAGACCCGGGCCTCGGTCGTTTGGGGGGCCTGAGACGACGGAATCAGCGTCCAGAGACCGCGTTTGAGGCAGCTTAGGCTCGATCGAAACTGTCCCTATCGCCCTCACGGAACAGCGCACCGAACTCCTGACTTGAGTCAGGTGGGTGGTTAGGGCCCGGTCCACGCGGGCCCACAGTTTAAAGACAGACCCGGTGGATGGGGCAACCGGGACCCTGGCGCCGACTCGCCACGCGGAAGGGAGGGAGGCCTTCTAGAAAGAAGGGTCGGGGCCCCACTTGTCCAGAGTCGATCGGTGATAGATGTACAGCCGTGGCTCGGGGGTGGGCCGGAGCGGAGGGGAGGAAGGGGAAGGGAGACGGCTTCGGCACCAGTTCACAGTGCAGAAAGAGCAGATGTAAAAAAGGCAGAGTGAAGAGAGGCAGGTCTGAGGTTTGCCAGGAGATCCGGTATAGGACTAGGGCAAGGCCTTTCTGCGCTCACGTGGCATGAGTGGCTGGGAGGGCCGGTACCCCTGGTGGGAGGGGTTCCCCAGGTCATGTACCGGCTGCCGTTAGGCCTCGGTGAGCTCGGAGTGTTCCTGGGTCCTCATAAGTGAGAGGAGGAAAATGGGGTGGGGGAAGAGGGAGAAAGGAAAGATTAGAGGCCTGGAGGACAGGAGGGAGTACAGGCCAGTCCTAACTCCGCTCCCTGTCCCGGGTTTCAGCCCCAGATGAGAGGTAGACGCAGGTAGAAGAGAGGAGGCAGGCAAATGACTCAAAGCAGGTCTTCATTACCGCGCTCGGGGAGGTTCACGGCCCGGGTGAGGTCAGCGCAGGCGCGCCCGGGGCAGGTGGGCAGAACTCATAGGGCGGTGCTCAGCAAGGGGGTCTGCACTTGGTCATGCGGAAGGAGTTGTTGTTTCCCTCAGTCCCTCTCATCAGGCTGGTACATCTGGGGTTCAGGGGAGGGTGACGAGGGTGGGGGCCGGGCTGGCGAGGATTGTTTCCTGCCTGCTACTTCCTGCTCAGGCGACTGAGAGGCATCAGGGCTTCCCTGCTGCCAGCCCAGGCCCGGCCTAACAGCCTGACCCCCTCCCACCCTGCCTACCGCCTACCCGTCCAGTCCCCGCTGACCCTCCCGGCCTCTGCTCCGGCCCTCGTCCCTGTATCAGCCTGTTTTGGGGTCCAGTGTGGTGCGGCAGAGGAGGAAGCGGAGGCACGAAGCCTAACACCCAGGTGTGGACTGGACCAGACCCTCCCGTGTGGCCTCAGCGACATGTCCCAGAGGGTGACTCACCCCCGTGGCTGGCCCTCTGCCGCCACCTTGTGGACACAGGGCTACAAGCACCTCCCGGCCCCTGCTCGGTGCTGGCAGGGGGCTACTGAGAGCAGGTTACTATTGTTCAACATTTATCTGCTTTTGTACTATTTAAAAAAACATGAAATATTTAAAATGCAGTAACTGTGTCACTCGTATCAAAGCAAAGCCCGCTTTGGGGAGGAACATCAGTCAGACGCCCAGGGGACGCGGGGCTTCCTGAACCTTCTCCGAACCAGACACACTGAGTCTCACAAGCCTCTGGAAACGGCCGCTGGGCACCCGAGGCGCCTCTCCACGCATCTAGCATTGAGACCTGCCACTGCCGGGCAGTCTGCCACGGAGCACCCCGCTCCTCTGATCGGCCCCCCACGCTGGACACAACCCACCAGCTTGAACTAAAAAGCCCCCACAGCTGCGCTCCTGCCCAGTGAGGTCAAGTGGGCCTCTGTACCGGCCAGTGTCCCCCACAGTGCCCCCGAGCACCCCTACCAGGCCCCCCACCAGACCCTCCAGTGCCCCCAATCAGAGACCCTCAAGCACCCCCTAATGCCCCCACCAGTGCCCCCAGCGCCCCCAATGCCTCCCACCACAGTTCCCCAGGACCCTCTGAGCACCCCCCAGCGCCCCTCCAATGCCCCCCACCAGCCCCTGCTTGACTTCAGCCTGTTAACAGCTGACTCTGGGCAGTCTGCAGCGGCCTCTAGAGGCAGGGGCGTCAGGACAGAAGCTGCTGCGGCCCCCGGCACACACCGAGCGGGCAGGCCGTGGCGTGCTTGCCTCAGGTCACCGCCCGCTTGTCAGTTTGATAAGCCGCAAACTCAGTGTCATGCGGAAAGACACGTGATGTGGAGACAGGGCCCCCCCAGCACATGCACCCCAGCTCCGGCCTCACTGGGAGAGCTGCGGCCACAAGGCAACAGGGCAGGGTCGGAGGAGAGGGGCAGGGAGGGCTATCTCCTGGGGCCCGGGGGGAGGGCTCTCCTCCCCCGACTCTTTCCCAGCGCCCTGGGCCGAACCCCCAGACCTCACCTGGGCCATCCCCCCCTCCTTCCGGACAGCCTCCTGCTCCCCACTCCCAGCCAGAACGCCCTTGAAGAGGTCACCCCAAGCAGATCTCCCCCCGGGCTGTACAAAGGCCTCCCGGGCCCGCTGGCCCCACCGCCTCCCCCAGAACCACCAGGTCCGCTGTGCGGGCAGCATCGGCCCCCGAGCCGGGTTCCCGAGGCCAGGCCGGGGTGGCGAGGAGTTGTTTTTCTTTAAGTTGTTTCCTGTTTAGGTGGCCGAGAGGCCATCATGGCTTCCCTGCTGCCAGCCCAGGTCCAGGCCCAACACATCATTAATGCTCACGGCAGGAGGCGGAGAATCCTGATCATTCTTTCACTTGCCCTGCAGGGGCCAACTCCGCATTTCCCCTGTCAGCACTGCCGGCCCCCAGCACCGCGACCTGGGCCTGGACGGGGACACAATCCCGCTGCCGCCGGCTCTCGCCCTCCGTGTCCTCGTGTCCTCGTTCCTTGTGTCCTCGGAAGACTCGGAGCTTGGAGGCGGGGCTGTAACCCGAGGCTGAGGCCAAGGTCCGGTGGAGGTGGTGCCCCTGGGGCGGGTGAGCATGGGAGGGATGCTAAAAATATTGCAGTTCCCAGTGGAGACTCTGATAAGAAACACAGGGGACAACACAGGAGCCGGGATTCCCTGGCCAGGGAGCGTGTTGGGTCTTCAGCGACGCTGGGGTCAGCGGCGTGGCCCGCCCTGCGCGTCTCCGAGAGGGGAAGCACGGAGCTTTCAGGGAGCCCGCGGCTGGCGCTGGCCCGGCTCCGCGCTGTCCGGCCGGAGGGTCGGGGGAGACCGGCGGCCGCGCTGAGCGGGGGTGTGGCGCCGGCGGGCCGGGGCCGCTGAGTGTCCGTCGGGCTGCGCGGGGTCTCCGGGCTCCGGGCGCGTCCCGCCGTCCTCCCGAGGGGGTCCGGCCTGGGGTCCGGCGGCCGCGTGTCCGCGGTGGGGAAGGCGCCCCTCGGGCGCGGGGGCTGTGGCCGGGAGAGGAGCTCCGCGGCCTCAAGGCGGGAAGACGCCGCCTTGGCTGCTTTGGTTTGGGGCCCAGAAGACCGGACACGCTTCGGGCGAGGGGATCGCCGCCTGCGCCTCAGAGACGCTGCTCTCCCCGTCTGTTAAACAAACCCCGCTGCTGTGGCCCCGAGCCTGAGCCGCCTGCATCTGCGCGGGTGAAGGACTCGGCCGGCCACCGGTCAGCTGTTCGGCAGTGTCCGGGGCCCGCCTTGGTGCCCCTTGCTGCTCTCTGTCAGGGTGGGAGAGTTACTGGACCCGGCAGCCTGAGCGGAGGGAGCAGCAGGAGCAGGGCTGCTCTCTCCCTGCGGCTCCACGCGTCTCCTGTGGCAGGTGCGGCTCAGAGCCCTTTTATGTAAAGTGTGCGTCCTGGATCGTGGAATGGACCAATCAGGTGCAAGCTATGAGCTGATTGGTGCTAAATGGTCCAATCAACCACAGGAATGAAAAATGGTCCAATCAGGCATTTGAGTGGGGGGGGGCCCTGAGAGGATATAAGCATGTTGAGGGGAGCCGCCACCAGCCCCTAAAAGGGGGGGAAGGTGTTTCCTCCCCGGCCTCTGCTGGCCCTAGAAGAAGAAACAGGAAGAGACAAGATGCATCTGGCCACCACCCTCTGAGGAGGGAGAGGAACCCAAAGACTCTGCAGAGACCTCAGTTATGTCTCCGCCCCGGAAGGGACCCCCAGGGCCGGCCTGCGTCTCAAAGAGCTGCTGTTGCTGGTGCCCGACAGCGCAGAGCTGTGACACTGGGTGCTCTGACACCGCCCTGGGGGCCGGTGGTGACCGTGATGCTGGCCGGCACCGTGCAGACTCCTGGTGACCGGCAGCGACCGTCCCTGACGCGTACGGGCGAGGTGGCCACCCCGTGTGCGAGACCCTCAGGCCCCAGTGGGGTCCTGTTGCTACAGCCCTGGGTTCTGGCCTTTTGGGGCTTTTTGCCAGCCCCCATTTCAGGGCCCGGGCAGGTGGTGGCCGTCCCGTCCTCCCGCCAGCCTGCGTCCGGGTGGGCCATGCAGAGGGCGGGCCAGGCAGGGGAGTGCCGGGACCTGGTCCTAGCTCAGGGGCGGCAGCGCCGAGCACCAACTGCACCCCCGGGAGCTTCTGCTCCACCAGCCTGCGCGATGCCGCCGGGGCCCACTGCTCCGGGCCGCTGGCCTGCTGTGGACCTCACGCCGACTGCCCGGGTGGGGCCTGGACCCTGCCCCTGCGCCCCCCCAGCCCACGTGCAGGGCCCTGGGGATGAGGCCACCCTGCCCCACACCTCCTGCAGAGGGCCCCCGGGGCGGGCGGGGGGGCCCACAGAGGCTGCGTGAAGTGGGCTAGGCACAGTGGGGGCGGCTCCCC